>CAJNOL010005241.1:0-12231 GCA_905250125.1 Rotaria sordida
GAATTTTATATCAAATAAAAGTTCGTCAAAAACGGGGTTTATTGATACTAAATAGTAAGGGTTATAAAAACTTTTTAATATCGAACTTAAGAAACTTTCAGAAATTTTATAGTTTTTGCAGTGGTAAAGTAAGGTACCAGTAATTCAAAAATGGAGTGAAATATCTTTAGATATTTTTACATGGTTCGATAGAGTTCATCGAGCTCTACAAAACTGTATATATGAAAAATTTTTAAACAGAGTTGTTGCGTTTAAATGCACTGAAAACTGTCTAAAGAATGTGCCAAAAGTCCACATTTTTTACACTAAATTCAGCTGTTTTCCATTAGTGTTCTTATGTAAGATGTTGAAAACATACTCATTCGATGCAATTTTTCATGCTGCATCGAATGAATATATTTCGAAAAGCCTGAGGAAATAAAAAAACATCAATTTTTTTTGAAAATTCGAGTGTTTTTCTTTCATCTAAAAAATATGGCTTTTTTTAACGTTTTTTAAGATTTTCTAAATAGTTTTTTGAATTTTTTTTCACAAAAAAATGACTCAGAAAAGTTTTCACATATACAGTTTTGTAGAGCTCAATGAACTTCATCGAACCATGTAAAAATATCTAAGAAAAACATTTCACTCCATTTTTTTAAAGTTGTCATTTTCGGTCGTGATGATCTTGAAAATGGAAAGTCAAAAAATAGTGATGTTTAAACATGATGATAGAATCTCATATAGAGTGTTCTTTACAGCAGATTTTACAATGGCTATTTTTTAACTCTCATTTTGATTCCAAATCAGTAATCGATCGAAACGTAGTTTTGACGATTTATTAGGAAAAAAAAACCTGATTCGAATACAATATAAATATCGTTTAGAGAGAAGTGTCTCATGGTAAACAGTAATGCAGATTATTCCTTTTCTATGACATATCAGTTTCTTTGATATCGGGAACGCATGCCGGAGTCGGATAGAACTTCGTTATTAGATTTCATCTGAGATACGAGAGATTGGATTGTCTTTTCAATTTTAACACATTTTTCATGATGAGAATCAGTTGAAGAACTGTATATATTCGCTGCTTTATTGTAATAAGTAATTGCCTCGTTTAGAGAATTTTTCTTTTCGTAAGTAGCGGCCATATTCTCGTATGTTCTGGCAATTGATGGATGATCATCAAGATGTAACTTTACTTTTATATTGATCGACTTTTCGAAATGATTTAACGCTTCATCTAGACGACCCATATCTCGATAGAGAAGACCCAAATTATTGTACGATGTGGCCAAATCTCTATGATTGGATGAAAGGCGTTTCTGACGAATTCTCAATGCCTCCAGCTGATACTTAAGAGCTTCTCCATATTTTCTACTTTGCTGCAAAACATTACTGATGTTATTCAGACACATCGCAACGTTCAAATGTTCTGCACCGAAAGTTTGTTTGTATATTGCCCATGCTTTATGGTATGACTGAAGCGCTTTTTCATTATCCATATTATTTGCATAGATATTGCCGATACAGTTGTAGCTTATGGCAATTGCTGGATGATTTGGTGGAAGCATTTTTTGTTTATACTCGAGCGATTTTTGGTGCATCTTCAGACTTAATTCACAATCGCCTCGCTTCCATGCAAGGCTACCAAGTATGAAATAACATTGAAGAATATCCGAATGATTGGGATCTAATTCATCGAGAAGACTTAAATAATACATTTCGGCATCTTCTAATTTATGCATTTTTTCCAATAGAATTCCAAAAGAGAATTTGTTTGGTTCATGATTATCGCCAAATATCTCATTTTTCATTTCTTGAAAGCTAGTTTTCACACTATGATTATTGTCACTACATAGTGTCATTCGAACCATCCATATGGGCTTTTGATCTTGAAATTTCTCTTCACGAACATCAAGAAGTTGAAAGATTGATCCAAGCATGAACAGTATTTCTTGTTCTTTTTTATATTTACTGAGAGATGTAATATTTGCAAACGGTTTGATACTTTCGACTTTAGGATCAGCATAGATCTCGAAGCAGACTTGTGGAAGATCAGAGTTATTGTCGCGAAATTTCAGAGCTCTTTCTTGATCCAAACTGGTAGAAACAAATGAAGTCATTGCAATCAATTTTCCGATCGAACGTTTTAACCCTTGAAGTTCATCATGTGATATTGATTGAACTCGATAGACAGTAACAGGTGTCGAACATTGATACTTTTCGAGTTGATGACAAATATCACGAATAAAAAATCGAAATAAATAAAGTAATTGTACATTCTGTACACGTAAAGCTTTGTTCAGTATACGATAGACGAAAGACTTTTTTGTATACCATCGGATGGCATTATCTGGTGTATATTTATCTTGGAATTCTTTCAAATATTTGAGCTGTGTTTCGTTGCCTTGATATTGTTTTTCACATAAGGAAATAAACTTTTCCTTGTCTTCTGATTTAGGTTTCATTCGAATAAGTTCTTCAATGAGTAATCGAGAATAAACATATCGACTAGTGAGACCGATCGAAGATCGATCTGTTGGTTTATTGGTTTCTGAAACACTGATCGGACTAGATTCTTCCGTATTATCCTTCCTGATTTGATCTGATTCAATTTGATGAATGAGCTTAGGAAGACTAGCCAAGACATGTTTCACCTGAAATTAATGATTCTTAAAAGATCGTAGATTACTCTCGGTAATCTCTATTTACCTTTGGATGATTCTTGGACCATTCCCGATTCTTCTTCTCATCCATACAATACACATAGATAGAACTGAGCTGTGGAAGTTGATCGATTTGAGGTACAATCTGTTGTCCTAAACCACCACTAACAATCAATACAATGCGATCTGTTTCAGGACACTTTCGAATATATTTCTCGCATTCTTCAGCTTTTTCAAATGTTTTCAAATGATTGATAATTGCACGAAGTTTTGATTGTGCTGCAATGTTTTCTTGGGATGCATTCACTGATCTATCGAGCCAGAGAAGACTAAATGATTCCAAATTTTCACTCATGTTTCCAATCGATGAATTACTTTTCCACTAAGTTTGACGATATTAATCGTAGTATATTGTGTTTCGTCTTGAAAAAAGAAAAAGAATTATGTATTTGTTTAGTTTAAAATATTCATGAAACAGAATAATATCTCTTCTTTCTTGTTTACTTAACGAACACAGTTTGTTTCTTCTTACAGGCATGTTTTGATTTTTCATCTATTTATACTTTGATGAAATCATATACAACATAATATGAGTTGTCAATCATAATTGATAGTAAGAACTGATACGAATTCGATCGTTAAAAAATTACCTTTAGTGGGAAAAAAACCATCGACGAAATTATTTAATTAATTGAAAGGTAAAAGAAATAGCTGATAGGATCTTTTTTCATTGACGCATAAAAATTGCTGCAGGGAGAAAGAAAGCAAAAATATTATTACTCGTGTCTCTTATTGCACTGCACAGATACAACAATATTATTTTAGACACGTTTTTGGACGTCGAGAAAAAATATTTCACGTTAATAAATATATCAAAGTGACGAAATACGCAATCCGGTGTGTGAAGGGATCAGTTGTACAAAAAAGATTATTCATGATTTTTGACTTTGATTGACTAATTTAATTTTGTCGTAGATGATTTTTTTTTTCGGCGACAAAATTTTGTATTATGTTGTGTTTTAGTATGCTACAAGTCTCCGTGAAATTTAGAATGAATGTTAAATCATGTTTCTCAGATATTTTGTCTTCTGGAGCTAACATTAAAAAAGAAATGAATTATTGGAACTTTTTTTATTCCATAACAGTTAATAACAACTCAGCAATAAAGGAGTAGCACATTCATCGAGAGAAAAAATTCAATCATGACGAAAAGAAAATGTAGAATAATGATTTTGTAATAGAATCCACCATAAATTGCATGACTCTTCTATAAAAATACACGTTATCTATATCCATCGACTGACTGTACGAACTGGCCATAATGCATACACACTGAATTGCGTTCTACATATCAAAGTGTTACGTTTCGATCTGCTTGCAATAGTTTCTTGCTCGATCATATTTTATGATGTGACATATAAAAAAAAAAACCATAATGTTTTCATTTACTTCAAATTTTCAATTGAGCGCATCCCTTAAATATTTTGATGCATCATAATACCGACAAGTCAAATGTTGTTGATACTGTTCTTGAATCATTACAACTCAAAGAGACTTGTCAACAAAATTGAGACAAATTGTGTAAAATATAACGATTGTTCTAATTCTATTTCAAAAAGAAGATACCCATGACTCTTGAAAAATAAATTTCAAACACGTTAACGTTATTTAGTTTTGTAGATCTTTCATTGACGATTTAAACGCATACCTAACAAATAAACATTCGATATCTGCACCTCACAAAGTAGACGTATTTTCAAACAAGTCGATTTAAAACGTTAAAAAAATTTGAAGCATATAATTCGATGCATCTTCAGCTCTTTTTTCGAGCTGTGAAAGTCGCAGGTTTCTATCTCGTTTCTATGAAAGGTTACTCAAAGAATACTCACTCGCCCTTTTTTTCAAATAGCTTTATTCGAAACGTTACATTTTACAAAAAAAACAGTTCTAATCGTAATTTTATTATTATGATGTTAGTTTAATAGCGATTGAATAACATAGAAAAATAGATTTTTATATGAACATAAAATCAAAGTTGCCACATCTTCTGCTTTAAGCAGAAAAATTCTGCTTTTTTTCTGTCCTTTCTGCTTTTTAAAAACGTCCTTCTCTTTATAATTTTTATCGGCGATCTTGGATTCTGGTAAAAGATTACACTAAAAATGTGAGAAATATTGATATCTCCATTTGCTAATGTCTCTTCTAACTCTGAGCTTTCGTTCTTGAAACAAAACCTATTTTCTGCTCTTTACAAAAAAGCACAAATCTTATTTTCATGGTCCGTCTTGGCTCTTTTCTTAACCTACCTTTTCCTTTCCTTCTAGAGTTCAAACTATGACTATCAAGATCATGTGTCGTGCAACAGTTTGTAGCATTGAAATAATGCACGTACTCCTTGAGTACACCTTTTCCCTCGATTAATCAATCCATTAAATTAGTTTTTAACAAATAGTTCAACTAGTCTAACAATAACTAAGATATTCAAAATGATAAAATCTCAATTTCCAACATCAGATAGTGCTATAATCTTTGTATTCACAGCTAAGCATAAGGAGTAATAGTGCTATCCAGGATATTAAGCTTTCTATTATATAAGAAGTCATATTCCATCTGCATATCAGTTCGCGATTCTGTTTAATATTCCGAACACACAAGGAGATACGCTGAAAAGAATACAAATACCTAGCACTTCGTGACAGAATATAATTTAATCTGAGACAAAAGGAACAAATTTTAATCGATTCGACTTCTAAAAAAATGTTCATAGCTGACTTAAATTTATCTTCGTATAACAATGGATCAGCTTTCTACATATCTAGAACCAAATGAATTGAATTCTACTAATGACGTCATTAATACTGAGATGTTTCTAAAAAAAACTAAACATGTGAAGGAATTTGATTCGCATTATCGCTCATCATTGTATAGAAAAGATCTGAATTCTTTCTTTAGTATATAAGAATAGCCTATAATCCTACAATCAAAAGCAGAACTTCAGATCCAGTTATGAAAAGTATTTTCAACAGTTTTTATAGCTGATTAACTCTATTTTCAAACTCAGTATCATCAGTCGCTTGGTAGACGGAAAAGTCCATATAAACTGATGTTAAATTATACGAACGCGGCGAATATCGATCAATGACTTACTGGAAACTATTAATTCAGACGAAAATATACATTGAAAGAAAATGTGCCACTCAATTGTATTTATCTGTTAAATAGTTTTTACCCGAGTTCACATGAGAAAGATTGGATCCTGGTGAGGAACATTCTTCTTGTGACAGTGAGAAAATGCTTCAGATATAGTTTGGCATGAAAAAAATGCTTTCTGCTTTTTTTCTGCTTTTTCAGTTTGAATTTTCTGTCATTTTCTGTTTTTTTCTGAGGCATTTTCTGCTTTTTGAACATTACAAGGTGGCAACTCTGGTTTCTATTTCAATAAATAACACGAAATGTATCGGCGAAATTAAACTCTGCATTTATTTAATTATTTTAAGCTGAGGCGCAATATTAATATTTGAATTATTTCGACTTATGCGATTGCTGAAAAGCAAAAGTTGAGACTAGCAGACTGAACTTGTCTTTTCTTCAGAAGATAGGGTTCGTCTGTTTTCAATTGACACACCGACACCCCAACATCTTACATGACAGAATTCCTTATCAACTTATCTTTGAATGACACGTCACTATTTTGCTCTTATTTAAAGCAAACCTTTGTCAAACACATGTATGCGTTTCATGTCCAAATAACATTGTAGAGAGGTATAACATGAAATTGTTGGTATGTTTATTACTTTTTGTTCTTTCTAATCATTTGGGACAAGCTTCACAACCTTACTTCCCGCCTCAACTTGTTTTTTCTCCTGATAATAACAAAACAATAATTGCAATCGATGAAATTAATCAACGAGCGTATCTAAAACTCGATACAGATCCTGAATCAACAGATATTGCTTATGTCATGCAACATATGCCTTTCGCTAAACCTGACTCGCCACAGGCAAAGCATTACGTTCAATTAATTATAGTTAAAAAAAATAATATTTGCTCTTTTGAGACATACTGGAAATATAGTTCAAATTCATTTGGTTTATTCCCATTACATTGGGGTAATGATAGTTCATATCGTATTAAAAACTATATGAATTTCAACTATGTAATGATTCATTCAACCAATTCAACTGGAAGTGAAGATTATTGGTATACAAATGAAACATGTCAAACTGATAGTGGCGAGACTTATCGATGTCAAGAAATATATTTTATACAAAATACAAATATCCCAATTCGATATTCTGAAGTTCATCTTGTAGAAACAGACATTATTCGAGAAACAAAAAATTTTACTATTCATTCAATCGGTAAGCCAAGTGACAAATATTTTGGTCCAATTCCAGAAAACTGGTTTGAAAGCTGTCGAGATGGTGATCTTGGAGTGTCATATAATCCAAAAGAAATAATACTAAAATTACATGAAAGTGTCAAAGTTGAAGTTTGGCTTCCTGCTCCTCCACATCGAATTCATGGAAATGATACTGTTACTATTCAATGGAAACCATTTGCATGTAGCGGTTGTTTCACATGGACACCAAGAGAATTAGCTTTTAATCGTAAAAATTTCCAAGAAAAACAAATCTTAACAATAACGCGTGTTGAACTTTCAGGAGAAACATTTCTTATTCCAAATATTAGAGGTGGAGGTTATGACAATGTTCCATTTTACATTTATACGTTACCTATCTATTAATTTACTTTTTCTTTTGTTCTTGTATATAACATCTATACAGCTGAGAAAAAAATAAAACATTCTATTGCTGTCCTATGTTTTGACTTTGATAAAACGATAAGTCGTTTAATTAACAATATTGCAAAAATGAAAATATATCTGCATTTAATATCATTTTTTACGTAGTATTACATCAGAAAATGTTTACAGCCCTTCTTTTCGCCTCGAATTGTATTTGCTTTTAATAATTGTCTAACAGTAATTGCAATTGATGAAATCAATCAAAGAGCGTTTCCTTCACATTGGATTAATGGTATTTCATTTGAAGTGAAACCTTATATGAATTTTAATTATACAATGATTCATTCAACAAATTTACTTAAAAAAAAATACAGATATTTCTTTATAATCAACTGAAGTTCATTATCAAGGAGTATCAATAGTTCAAGTCAAAACAAATTTCAGTGTTATATCCATAGGAAAATCGGATGATAAATTCTTTGATTCTATACCGAAAAACTGCTCCGTACATGTCGAGATATGGACCTTGGAGTTTTCTATCATCCCCAACTAATTAAAATAAATGTTAATGAAGGTGTAAATATTCAAGCTTCCCTTTCTAGTCCTTCACATCGCATTAACGACAATGATACTATTAGATATGCACCGAACCCAAGAACAAACCGGTATTCCCGGCTTCGGTTATTCCCGAGTTCGGTGTTCTCGGATTCGGTTATTCCCGGATTCGGTATTCCCGGGTTCAATTATTCCCGGTACCGGGACCTCGGGTTTAGTCATTCACATAATTGTTATAACAATTTCCTATTATATGAAGGTACCCTTAGGTCCTCATCTCCTATCATATACAGGTACTCATATGTCAGCAGACGGATGTAACAATCCTAATACTTCCAATACCAATACGATTTGGTATTGGTGGCATTGATAGTTTGCAAAGGAACATCAAAGTTGAAAATTTCGAAAAACTAATGGTAGATTCCAATTCTTCGATCCCGAAAGCCATTGTTCAAACTTTATATAGCACCGCTGTTTTCGAAAAAACGGAGTTTTTATAAAGTTTGATCAAATTTTGACGGCGTCGCGGAATTCGAATCTATGATGAGTTTTTCGAAATACTCAAGTTTGTTTTTCCTTTGCACACTACCAATACCACCAATACCAAATCGTATTGCTACTCGAAGTATTAGGATTGTTACATCCCTCTGCTGACATATGAGTACTTGTATATGATAGGAGATGAGGACCCAAGGATACCTTCATATAATAGGACTTGAGGACCTAACGGTACCTGCATATAATAGGATACTGTTATAACAATTATGTGAATGACTAAACCCGGGACCTCGGTACCGGGAATAACCGAACCCGAGAATGTCCGAACCCAAGAACGACTGAATCCGAGAATGACCGAAGCCGGAAAGTTCGGGTCCGGTGCATACCTAGATGCTATGAGTATTCAATGAGAATCAATTACCTGCACAAATTGTTTCACATGCGTATCAATTGAATTTGTTTTTAATAGCAAAGATTTTCAATGAAAACAAATTTTAGCAATAACTTGTGTTAAATCTAACAAATAACGCTCGTCGCAATGCCTCGCTTGACCCTCGAGGGTGTGGGTGTGGGTGTGAATATCTTCTCATCACCCACACCCACACTCACACCTTATATATATATGTACTCTTTGCTTCTGTCCTTTGCTCATTTTTAGGCATTTTCCAACCGTTCTTTTCTTTTGATATTGCACAGATATCCTTCTAAAGCCCGTGAAATTGGTCTCAGATCCAATCGGATCCAGGTTTGAAAAATTTTCTGTTGTCCGAATTTATGCGAGAGTCCACAAATTTCGAACCTACTGGGTTCTAACTAATTATAAGAGCGAATTATAATTCGACGACTATAGGATCACCATCAAGGTTAGCTGAGAAATGGGTAGAGTGTGCTAGCCTTGGCGTACAAATAATTTATGGCAAACACTTCGATTCTTTGTAATGAATATCGAATTTAAATAACAAGATTTCTTTCAAAATATTAAGAGTATGGTTCGTATTAGTGTCTGGATTTAGATCTGAAAAACGTTTGATAAATTGAATTTGCATCCGTTTCGAAAAATTTTAGACCCTACTGATTGTATATTCTCCCGTCTCCTTTATGTTTCTTTTAAGGTACCTTTGATTTTTTCCTAATTCGTTCACATATGTTAGTACAATACCGAGACCGAAACGAATTGAAGTTTTTTGATACTTGTTCGGTTTAATTCGACTTGTGTTTAGAAAAATCGGTTCGGGTTCGGTTCATCTCTCATGTAAAAAAGACGGTTCGGTGTCGATTTGGTTCGAATCGAACCACGCAAATTCGGGTAGATTCAGTTCGTTTTCGGTCTCTAGCATAATAGTTGAGTTTTCATTTTCTTTGTTCTCATTCATTCTTTGAGTTTCTATTTATATTTAATGTTCTTTTGTATTTCTTCTTATTTATTCTGTGTTCTTTTTATTTATTAACATTTATTTTTCTTATACTAATCTTTATATGAATAAAACTTCTTTTCTTCTGCTGGAACATCTACATTTTTATTGATCAAAGTTGACTTTTTTCCGGACACTTATATATAAAAAGCTGACTATTTTTTAATTAATTGATGACCATTTGTATATTATTTTACTGATCATTTCATTCATTTCATTGATCAAAAATTATGTTCCCAAAAAAATATGATTCAGATCATCTATTTGGCAGCTGGATAGGACTGGAAATATCGCAAATAACCAGAAAAATATGGGAAATATATACACCGAGAACAGGATTCTTCGAAATTCTGGGCTGGATGTACCTGAAATGCGACGTAGGTGAAGTTGACTTCCGATTCCAGTGTATACTGCCCCGATTCATCAGGTAGCTTGTTTCAAAGCCTCTATTTTTGTTCCACGTAGAACTCAATGAGTTTTATACAGTGGTATGCTCAGATTTTCCATGGCTCAAAGGATGATTTTTTTGAGTGACAGATGGCGCTAGTGAGAACCTGAAAAATTATCCTTTGCCCTACGGAAAATCTTAGCATACCACTGGATAGAGCTCGTCGAGTTCTACTTGAAACAAGAATAGTAGCTTTGGAACAAGCTCCTAGACGAATCAGAGCAGTATTTAGTCGAATCGGGGGCCAACTTCACTTACGTTATCCTGACATTATTTTTGTGTTAAGTAGTGGATCCAGTGCTTCCAACAGCAGCTGTAACAAGCAGGAGTAAAATGGACAGAACATCTACTGTTTCTGATTTACACTTTGCTAAAAAAATTTACACATTGATTCTGGAATCTCAAAAGTTGTATATACTATTAATGTCAATCAGAGATTATCAGTATATAATAGTAATTATATTAACTGTTTTATGTTTGGTGTACCGACTCTAATTATTTTCTCTCTGTTGTGTAAAAGAACGTTTCAGATTATGATATAGTACGTCTATCTATCACTTATTTGTTTACCAAATATTAATTTATATGGATGAATTTCGCTGGCATTGTATCGTTTGAAGGAAAAAATCGAGAAAATAAAAGTGAATGTGAAGAAAATTTGAGTCGTATATTCGATAGAACGCCATTGGTTGTATACAAATCCAATATTTTTCTAACTGTCAGTTTTCTTTGTTTCGAAAAAATCGAGTTTTCGACATTTTTTCTATATTAAATACAGACTTATTGTATGACAGTAGGTAAGAGGAAGGACAGGCTGCTCTTGACTATTCTAGGGAAACAAATTCTTAGTAAATGTCCGGAAACGTTTCTCAGTTCGACAAGATTCGATTGAAGACAAAGAAGCTGAAATTAACTTGTTTTCACTAGATAACTACTATTTTAATCTGTCGTGATATTTTGATACAAAAAAATATTTTGGGATATTTTTCGAGTAAAATATTGTTTTCTTGCGAACGAGAGACAAATACACTTATCGACCTCTCTCTCCTCTTCTATTGATCTAATTCGACTAATTAACCTCTGAGGAGTTCATTAAAAGTATTTCCAAGGGATCCAGATCAATAGTTTGAGAGATAACATGTATTTATTCCGCTTGATATTAGCCTCACAATGCATCGCAATAGCTGAGGATGAAAGCAAAATTTTGATACATCCGACAAAGGGCACACCAATAGCTGAGAGTATCATGAAACAATACTTCATGGCACCCTCAGCTATTGAGATGCATTGTGAGGCTTGTATCAAGCGGAACAAATACACATTATCTCTTAAACTATTGGTTTGGGCCCCTTGCGAATACTTTTAATGAACTCTCCAGAGGCTAGTTAGTCGAATTAGATCAATAGAAGGGGGGGGGGGGAAGGGTTGATAAGTGTATTTGGCCTGACTGATCTCTTATAGCTGCCGAGAAATCAAAGAAAAAAAAATCAAAAGTCTATCAAACTATCAAACGAATATTCAATAAAAGTAATAAAAAAACATTTTACTACAATATGTCTATGACAATAAACGAAAGATTTTATGTTTTTAACTATTATTATTTGATTACTCAGAACGTTTTTTACCTTATATATATATATGTATATCGATACTTTCAGTGTCAATAAAAATTTTTATAAATATCATCACAACGATGTATATCTTTCTGTGTTAGATTACAAGTATATATTCTGTCAATAAACATAATTTTTTTGTTATTTTCTATTCTGTTGGAGGCAAAAACACGCTGTTCTGTTACACGTGTACATACCGTTGATTTTTAATGATATGGAACAGGTAAAACGTAAAAGACAAAATGATTTTACTGACAATAACAAAAAAAAAGAAATTAATATTCAATTCAGACAGGTCAGTGAAAAGAAA
>CAJNOL010005242.1:1502-11899 GCA_905250125.1 Rotaria sordida
TACAAACTTAATACTGTATTAATTCTGTAGTGTGGACAAGGCCTAAGACGTTAATCAGTAAAATTTACAACAGAATTCTGATTGGAATTTTACTGTCCGTTGTGAAAATAGATGTCGCTGTCCATCGAACATATTTGTTCTCGCATGATAATGCATACAAGTGTCACGTCTCGCGTACCAATAATCGACAGTGAATTGTTCGTTCTTTCTTCGCTGAATAAAGGATTAATGTAAAATGCTTCGTCTGTGTTGTTAGTATAATATATAATAATAAAACTTTTAGATTCATCTTTGAATTTCTTCATTTTTGATCCTGTAATAACATAATTTTCTAGACACTCTATTTTCGATCACTGGACTGGTATGACACCACAAGAAAATTCCAGAATACAATATCTTTTGGTCAAGGCAAAAGACAATTCTCTTCATATTATTACAAGGAGTCAATTGATAATGTATCGAGAAAAAACGAAACTGAAAATAGGTGTTGAAATATCATGGATAGGAAAAAATCGAAAGGAACGTGGTAGAGAAACATTTGTGGCAATAGGTAAGTTCACTAAACGATGGATATTGTAAACAACAAATTAGGTTGACAGACGCAGAAAACAATGTCTCAAAACTGAAATTGACCTATTCAATGTTTTTATTTACTTATTTTTTTATAACGACATTTACTTGTATTTATTCTTACCAATACTTTACTTTTACAGGTTCTGAAGAACAATGTAAAACTACAAAGAAAAACATTGAAGATTCATGATCAATAGTTAAATCTTCGTCTGATTTACAACAAGTACATTCACGAAAAAATTCATCAATCATCATCACAAATGGCGAAAATTGAAATTCCATGGTGAAATCCTCATCAACAGGTACACCGATTTCATTAGCTACTTCTTCATTTTCAATCTTATTTCAACCAACAATAACATCTGCCCGAAGAACAAATAAATCTACTCCATCACCAACTTCAAGAAAATCAACATCGTCAAATGATTCAATATCCGAATCTAGATTGTTTGTAGATGAAGATTCATCTGATAAAAATAAAGTTGAACTTGATAAAATAAATAATCTTGAAACTTGTAACATAAATAGTGTTGAAAATGGCTTCGACGTTGATAGTGAAAATGATGATTCGTTGGAAAAACCTGCAAAAAATATTAATGATTCCGTAAAAGGTAAGACAAGTTTATACATATAAGGACATAAATTTTCGTGTGAGAAAGTTTAATTCGCTGACCATCAAAATGTATATTTTAAATCTAGCACAAAAAAAACTAACAATTGCTATTGATCATACTGAAGTAGCCATGAGTTTTATTTTGTTGATATTGTAGGCCTTCTTAATCGCTCAACAAAGAGTACTCGTCGACATTCACTAGAAATTATGAATAATCTCCAGTATTTGAAAGACACTTGTTTCATCTTGGTGATTCCCAAATGGATTATTCACTTCACAAATTTCTATCATCTTTAATCAATGATCATGAAACTAATCAACGGTCATCAGTTTTTATTCAACCACAGTATCCCGTCAATATTTCAGATCCACAAATATCTACTTTATTTTCCAGTAAAATGACCTATTATTCTACAGCATTCATTGGTGGAATTCGATTTACCATCAGCAACTACTGTCATAAGAGATCAACTGATGACTCTTCAATTGTCTACAGAGCTAGTGATGAAGTTCATTTCGGCCCTATTCATCGAATTTTCACTGTAGATGATGGAGAAGTGCTATTTCAAATATTCTCACTTTCAAGCTCTTTTGATTTTACTTGCGAAGTTAATGATGAACAATTCTATTATGATGAAATTGAAATTGGAACGATCACTTCTGAAACAACTACTTGTATAATCAAAGCAGAACAAATAATTGAAAAACGTGTCTTTTATTTACAATCAAATGGTCGCGCAACGTTCATTCGATTTCCTAATTTGGAGGAACATTCTTGATTATTGATTCAGCTATGTTATGTTATACTCACTCATAAATAAAATATATGATACCATGTTCATTATTCTCGCATAGAAGTTGATCTATTTTAATCAATCATCAACATGAATTGTATGAAATCATCTACAGAAATTCTCAATCAAAAATTCGTTTTCAGATATGAAAGATTACAGCAATTTCAAAGCCACAAGGATAAAAATTTACAGCACTTTTCAGCTTTTTTCATGATAAGTGCTGGAAGGCGCTTAGAAGGATAAAAATTCACAGCATTTTCCAGCTTTTTCCATGGTAAGTGCTGGAAACCGCTTAAAGAAATAAAAATATACAGCACTTTTCAGCGCTTTTCATGTTAAGCGCATTGTAAGCTGTATTAAGCAGCTTAATTGGTTGGAGCCGCTTTCAGCAGCTTAAGACCATAATATTTAAGCGCTTTAAAGTGCTTAATTGAAGTGTAAGCTTATTTAAGCCGCTTAAAAATAGCTTACAAAGGCAAAAATTTTCACATGGGAACAAGTAACGGAATTGAGCCTAAAGAAATAACAAACAAAGCAAGGCCTTAAAATACGTGATCCAACAACGCGGTCACCCATCTTTCTGCATTGTATCCTTCGCTCATTCTCACTTTTCCGTTACACGCACTCTCACACTCACACACCCACGCCCACACCAACACTCATCCACACTCACATCCCACACCCACACCCACACCCTAATATTCCACTACAAAACATTTACGATGACTCATGCTAAGGCTGCACCATTATTAATCCATTAAACCCTGAAGAATGCATGCGTCTAAGAAATTTCATAATCCTTACAACATTTGATCGATTCCTACTTGAAAACAAATCTGATTAAAATAGGGAAGAGAAAACAACGGACGCAAAAAAGAAGGGAAAAGTGGATAACAGATATGACTGCACGAATTTTTTACATCGTACGGATGAGTGGAATGGAAAAAATGGGCATTTTTTTTGAATCAGAATCGGCTCACATCTATCCGCTCTACTCTGACAGAGCACTCTGTGAAGTAAAATTTTTCACTCTGCCAACACATATCTACTCTGTGTCTCTCGTATAATTTCGAATTCATACTTCGTTCAGCCATTTTTCGACTTAGAGATGTAAGTGACAAACCATCCTTGTAGAATTTGATTTGATCTTTTAAGTGGTTTGATCTGACCAGAACACGTTTCAACCCTCAAATGAGGGCTTGCCGAGAGCTTCTTTCAAAACACTGAAAATCCTTTCAGTTTATTGTATTAAAACTATCTTAAATAAAATATTAGTTTTGTCAAGAGTACAAATGATATTAACGCAAAATACAATAGCGAACTCTAGTTTAATTAAAAACAAACAAAATAATCTATTGTCATATGCAAGTTATCGATAAATGTGATGTCGTTATTCAAATATAAATGCGAACAAAAGCTTCAATTTTTCGTCGACAGATGGGACATGTTCGAAGAGAATGACCACATGGAACACAGGTCGCAAGGTGTCCACAAGGAATGCATGCGAGACGTTTCTCTTCCGTCCAACAGAGTACACATGGATTGGACAATGAATAACTACTTGTCGGATCAGTTTTCACTTCTGTTTTCTGTTCAGTGACATCTTCAACTGTCTCCGATTTCGATGCTTTGATATCCTTTTCATTTAAAGGATTCTGTGATCGTAGTTCTTCAATTGTGGGCACGGACGATGATGAAGTAAATTGTCTTCGGACCAGAGTTTCTTTCTCTCGAATCATTTTCATTTTGACACTTGGAACGACAATATTGTTTTTTTTACCGTTGATATGATCGATTTGTTTTTGAAGAATCATACAAGCGACCAACAGATCACAGTCCGAAGCAAAGTCGTCTTCTGATAAAACATACATGAACATATTCATTGAGTTATTATCTTTATTGCTCACTTTTGAGTCGAAGTTGATCTTCCCAACAACGTTTGATGATTGATACTTTGAAGTTGCGATTGAGTAGACTCTGTGAAATTGGTAAATCAAGTCGAGCGGCGACCAATCGTGACAAGGTGCTCTCATCCGGTATTGCTAGTCGAGAACTGTTTGTTGGGTAATTGTTGCCATTTATCTCCAATTCATTTGTTCGGGTGCGTTCTAAAAAACAAACAAGATTGTTTTTTTTTGAAGAAAACAAACAAACCTTGAGCAGCTCGTTTTGAATTTTGAATTTTTCGATAGAGTTCATCGCCACATAACTGTTTAGCATAGGCACAGTGTGGAAACCATCGACAATGCTCCACTATTGGGTTATCTTTTTTACCCCAATTCTGGAGTGACCCGTTGCAATAGAAACAAGTCACTACAGTCTTTGCCCCCGTGTAGAAAAATCCAGCTCGCACTAGGTCATCGACAGAAGGCAATGGCTCTTCAGGCCATGACACAAACGATGCTTGACGTCTCGGTATTTCCACATAATTAACATGACATGGTGATGCATACACAATTTCATTTAATCGAAGAATATCTGACGTTCGTGATCGATCATTGATGTTGTTCATAGAATTTCCGTTGAGAATCGATATCGGTGTTGTTTGACGAACTTTCAACATGAGTAGAACATAAGGACAGTGAGGCGAAAGAGTTTTATGCACTTCCTCTGGATCATCTACATGCGGTGTCCATTGTTGACAGATCAAATTGCAATACAAACAAATAACTCGATCACCAACGTTACAATTGAAAAAGCCAGCTGAAATCATTTGTGCTGCTGATGGTGTTTGTTGATGAAGCCAATGTGAGAATGTTCGATAGCGAACTCCTTTTAAGATTTCGACTTCAACCAATGAATTTTCTGTACTTAAATCGACCTTTCGACGTTTTGACGAATTTTCTTGATCATCTACTGTTGATGCACGAGAAGGATATAAGTTGATTGGGTTCTTAGACTGCACGAATAGACAAGCCGGACTCTGCTTAGCATGAATCGTGAATGGATTCATTTCTTTTGTCCATCCGGACACTTTCAGTCCACATGTTTGACAATGAGCAGTGTCAACATCCGCTGTGTATGTCCAACCAGCTGTACTCATCGTAATCGAGGAATGAACACCTCGCTTCTTTAGTTGCTCACATATATCAACAACGCGACGGCATACTTCATTTCTCGGAAAACACAGTCGTGATTTATTATCAAGAAATTTTAAAAGATATGCACCTTGCTTCATCGACATGATCAGTGTTACAAGAAGATATTATTTATCTTTAAGAGAACAATTTTCAATAATCTTCAAAACAGTGAACGATTATCAGTGAGTATTCTCGCTTACCGTTAATAGAAAGACATTCCTCTGCTCTGTTTGTAGTATATATACGGTTGAAAAAGATATTACATAACACATTGCGCAATAACTTTATGACTAATTGCATTGACTAGCACTTTGGGGAAAAAACCCTGTATGAAAATAGGATTGAAGGTTTTTACTACCTCTTGTGTAATTAGTATATGACGCATAAAAAGTGAAGACAATTAGCGCCTTTCTCGTATGGAGGATATAGATGTCCGTAGTGTCCCATTTCGATTTTCAGTCGATTGGAAATGAACTTCTGCTGTCGTCGTACGCCTACCCTCATGTAGGATCAGAGTAAATAAATGGTAAACAAGATCGTTACAGGCACACGATTCAAATCATTTTTGGAAGAAACGTCACTGAAATTTTTTGTTTGAATCAGTACATAAATCAGCAAGGAACAAGAAATAGCAGAAAAGAAAGAGCCATCTCAAGATTCTTTATTTTTAGATGTAAAAGGAAGAGTTATATAAATTCGTCTCATTAGTCTCGTTAAAGTCGTGCCAACAATTTATCTATCGATCTTGGATATTTGAGCTGCTCGACATACCCAAATATTCATTCCGTTCTCTACTTTGGTGCTAGGAATTTGTCCGTTATATCAATATTATCGACATGTATCAAGCAAAGTCCTTTGTCTTGTTTGATCTTACCACTATGGCTAACTACTGTCTCGGTTGGAAACAATTCTTCACCAATATGTCATCTTGTATTTACGCAATGTGATCATCAAGAATAAGAAATTACCATCTAACCAGCGAATAAACGTTACCTGAGCAGATGAAGAGCACTTTTCGTCCATTTTATGTTAAAGAAAGGTGGAACAATTTTGGATTGAAAGATTATGTACTATCTAGATCAGGGTGTGGGGCAGGCGGGTGTGAGTGTGGATGGATGTGGATGTGGATTAAGAAAAGAACAATACCCACACTCCCGCATCCACACCCACACCTACGCCTACACCCATACCAACACCTACACCCATATTCGTTTTTTTCTGTAGATAAACTAAATATCTAAAATGGACGATGGAGTAGAAATCGTAATTAAAAAGCAGGACTATAAGGATGATGATAGAAGAAATTATTTTATAGAAGAAAAACAAGTTTTTCCACTTAGTATTAATCTAGGATTGAGATTCTCATCTAAAACTAAATCTACAAATAGAAAAATCCTAATTGAAGAATTAATTCATTTCAAAACATATCCGACATTATCTAATTATATTAATCAAGAATATCTTTCGAAAATATGTAAAAATTATATTTGACTCTCAATTGTACAGACTTGGAGTCAGAGATGTGCGGGGCATTGATTTTCCATCCCCCGCGGGGCCCGCCCCGTAAAATTTACAAACCCGTCTCGTCCGAGCCCCGTGGATATTCTTTTTGAGAATTCCCGCCCCGCCTGTGTCCCGGCAAATCTATACCCGCTCCGCCCGTACCCCGCACAGGCAGCTTCTTGGACCGGCTCGCCCGACCCGCCATTTTTGTGACGGGCCCCGACCCGTCCCCGTGTAATCCGAAGAAATTTTTTATTTACCAAATACTTTATTTTTAATGATGCATTCCTTTCATGAATAATCATTTTTTACAAAAACAAAACTCAAGTCTATATGAGATGGTTTTGAATGATTCACTTTGTGATTGTCGACAAGCACGTATTTTTCTGGTTGTTCTTTTAAAAACATTTTATATTTGACGAATTACATTTAATATTACTCAATGAGCAATGACTGAGAGATGAAGAAATAATTGTAGATGAACGATCAGTATTCGACGAAGCTGTCCTATCAAGTGATTCATCAGGAGATAAATCATGTAATTCGATCATACTTAGGTCTGACCAAAAGTTCTGGCAACATTATATAAAAATATAAAGATAAGTAGGCATCTTTAATTTAATTTTATTAAATATTGAGGACAGTTGCCATGATTATTTATACCAAGTTCGATCCTTTCCAACAATTTGTTAAAAGTTTTTTTCGAAAAAAGTTTTAGATATCGCACGAGCTTATCATGTTTCATTTATTTAATCAGTTAAACTACATTTAATAGAATTAGTTAGCGAAAAGTTACATAGTATCAGGCCTGGCGAATATGATAGATATGATATTATATTGATGCCTTCTTCTGTCATGCAATTAATAACATTAGATGAGTATGAAGTCAACGATGACCGTCAATCAATTTTGTACATTTTGAACCTGATGTCTCTGTTTGTTTCCATATTTCATTAATAAAATGTTTTGGAGAGTTTTCAGCATAGTGCTTGTGACTTACAGTCTTGCCTTTATCTACATTCAGGAGTATTTGATTTAAAGAATATACCAAACAAAGCATTTTCTAAAATCTTTATTCATGAACAATAGTCTTTGACGATTCATCTTCAATGAGCCAGCCAGCATCGGATAACTTATGACTAACCTATCTAAAGTAAATCTATATCTCATCACTAGCAGTACTAGAATGCAACTGATATGATCGAACAAGATTTTGCTAACTTTTCACAATAAATGAAATATGATTAGCTCATGCAGTATCCATGGTGCCTAAACATTTTTTCGAAAAAACTTCAAAAAACTTTTAACTAATCGTTGGAAAGGATCAAACTTGGTATAAATAATCATGGCAACTGTCCTCAAAATTTGATAAAATAAAATTAAAGATAACTCCTTATCTTTATATTTTTATATAATGTTGTCAGAACTTTTGGTCAGACCTAAGTAGTAATTCACAAAAAAATTCAAACGATAATTCTAAATATAAAATAAGTTTTAGTCCAGTTATTCACTTAATATAAATTGATAGTAGAAGTTGCGTATGACAGACGATAAAGAAAGAAACAAACAAATGGTAGATAATCTTGTACATAATAGGATGAAAGTAATGAACCAATCAATATGTACTTTGTACTACATACCTATACTCAGGACATCTCGTGACAAGTTTTGACGATCTTTCATCACACCCGAAAAAAAATGTTTACCCGCCCGGACCCGTGTATTTCATACCCACTCCGCCCGACACCCGTGTCGTTTAAAAAAATTATTCCCCGCCCCGCCCGCCCGTGTGCCGGAAAATACCTGTGCCCCGTTAATCCTGCGTTTAATAAAATTTTTCTTCCCCGCCCGCCCGTCGCCACGTGGCCCCGCGGGGTGAACCCCGTGAACCGCACATCTCTCCTTGGAATGTCTCTCTAATTAAGTGACGATTCGCAATTAGTGATTAAATTTGATTTGTCGGTCTGATTTAATCACTGATTTTTCATGAAATGCAAGTAATCATAATTGTATGCTGACTTTTTTGATAATCACAAAAATTATGATGATTTTCATGATATGAATAACTAAAGAAAATGTCTAAAATTCTTATTCGTAAAAAGTTTATATTACACTGTATTATTATCGTTAATTTTTTTTTTATTGTTATTATTCAAGTCTGTTTAAAACTTATTAGTATAGTTGAGTTCTCTATATGCACAAAGTTTTAAATTGAAATTCGAAAAGATGAGTTTTCTGGAAATCTGGGGTCCTACAAGGACTTCTAAAGTAAAGCCATATTAAAACTTCGATAGTTTAGTTAAATAGCAAGAGGAACCAAAATTCTTTTAGAGATTTTATTAAAGTACTATGTAGTATCTATAGGCAAAAAAATCATTGAAATAAGAAGGAAGCAACTGAAGAGATATTTCTATGGTGTTCTTTCGAACAGATTTCATTTCAACAATTATATTTTTTGGAAAGAAAGAGAAGCAAGCGATGGCATTTTTTTTGTTGAATGAATAGTAATTGACTTTGATCAATGTCTTCATTTATGCAAACACATTTTACATTATTTTTTTGTCGATGTTTTAAGTCATCGAACAATTTATGCATAATGGATCTCTCACTTTCTTTGTTGTTTTTGCTGTAACTATTAAAACATGTATGCTCTTGTAAATTAATTTAAAGAATCTCATTTTGTAAAGAAAACTATAAATGAAATAAAAACAACAACAACCACTGCAGGAGTTAAAAGTAGGGTAGTTATAACTGTTCAACTTTCCAAAGAAAGTGTTTTAACCACTACAAGGCTAGAAGTTAAAAGTTAAAAGTTATAACTCGACTTATAAGTTTTGAGTTATAACTGATCAACTTTTTGAAAAATAGTTTTAACTCCCACACTGACAACAACCGATGCGCTTTTGCAGACGATAAAATGTCATTAGCACGTCACTTTGAATTGAAACCAAAAGCATCAATTGCTCGTCGATGAATTCTGTATTTTTGATTTTATTCATTTCTTTTTAAAGCTTATCAACAGTCGTCTGAAACTTGGAACATTGAGTTTAATAAATTCCTCCATTATAAATGGCTTCATATGAAGAATATTATGTTAATTTAGATACTGTCAGACCGATTCAATCAAGGAGGTGAGTAGCTTTCATTTTTCAATTGTAAAATGCTTCTCTCTTATTTGTCAGACGTGCTGGAATACTACCTTCGTCAAATTGCAATTTATGTTGCAAAATATTTCTAGGCACTGTGACAGTATTAATGTTTGGAGGTGCAATTGCAGCTATTGTACTTGTTACTTACACTTCTGTGAAAGATGCACAAACGACTACAACTTCTACGACAACTAGTAAGAAGAAAATCATTCATTTTTCAGAATTGCTGTACAATATGTTTTTCTTTCTGACACCAGTATTATAAAGACAAATGAGTATTAATTGAATAACAGTCTTCATAAACTGCTAGTTACTAATCAAATAATATAGGATATCAGACATTTCTGTCTTATAGCATGTCTTAAGAGAGAGTCTGTCAGAAAACCGACCAATATAAGGGAGAGGTAGCGGCGGAAAAAATTTACATTACGACTCTGATCATCTCATTCGAAAGACCATAAAAAATGACTTCGGAAATCAAAATATCAACTCATTTTGATTTATCTATGAGAAAATAGCAGAGACTCCATTTTTTCGACTTCTCTGATCATATCCTAAAAATCGATTTTTTCAATCGTGGTCGTATTTTGCGATTTTCTCTTCCATCGTTTGACGATTTGAGGCTCGAAACGTCTCACATGATAGAGAATGAAATTCTCTACAAAATAACATATTTCTATTATTT
>CAJNOL010005243.1:0-12225 GCA_905250125.1 Rotaria sordida
AAAAAAGTGGCGAGATAGAAGAAATCTTATCATATAAAACGATAATATGTTTCTTTAGGACTAATCTTCGGAACGCATCGTTTGTTACTCAATAATGTCGATCATTTTCTTTAATCTTTTTGAAGTGATTGATGAAAGAAACTGACGCATGAGTAACATCTTCTTTTAATGAATAGGTTTCTTATATTGAACGAATAATAACGTATCGATAAAGAAAAAGTTTTATTTAGCTAAGAAGCCATAATCTTACGATTGTCGACATTATTTATGTCTCGTTTACATACGACAAAACAATAAAAAAGAAAAAGAAAACGAGTATCGGATTGTTGAGAACGACACATCGAGAAAGAATTTTCAAGTCCTTTAACTCAAGAAATGAATGAGTAACTATCGTACGGAGAAAACTCTCTACATCGTCTCGTCTTCCTTCCTTTTTTTCTCCTTCTTCTTCTTCTTCTTCTTCCTTTTTCATCATCTTTTTTTTTGTGCTCTTCGGTCTAGTCTCTTATTCAGAACTAACAAATTTTGTCTAGTTCCTATTCTATGATTATCTCGAGCTTATCATTCCTGAGGAGAGAAAAAAATTCATCCTTCACTTTACAATGCCTGAAGCATACAGAGCCAGTCCTTGACACTTTACAATAACATCTAGACAAAAAAAAAACAAAACGAAAAGTAATTTGCACATATAGTCTCATCTAGACTTTATATATGTCAAATACACTAGGATAAACATTCTTTCATCTTTTTCTTATTTGTTATAAAACTATGAACAAAAGATCAAAAGAAAAACACAACCTAATATAAAAATATACCTTTGTTCTTCATGCATTACTTATCTTCAAGTAAAAAAAATGTTTATAAGAGTAAATCGACATGAGGACGTTATAATATAAGTTGTGATAATAGGTTAGTTTCGGTAATGAAACAAAGTAAGAACAAGAAGCAACTTTAATATTTTAACAGAAAAGAAAAAAAAAGACTATTCAGCATAGAGATATGAATTTTTCTTTCCTGACACTTTCTTAACAGTTTAAAAAGAAAGATTGTCATAAGTATATAAATATGTCGTGACACTTACACATTTATTAAAAGTACCATCTTTTGATGTTGTTTGTTGAGAATGAAAAGAAATTCTTCGGTATAATAAACATTGACTATGGTTACGCTCATACAGGCGTATATATATATAACTCTGTCCTAGAGAAAATTAAATTCATGTGGAATTTTTTATTTTTTATAAGGCGCAAAAACAATGAAATCTATGATACATGTAACAACGACTTCGTCTAAAAAAGACAGTTATAATTCTACCATAAAAAAAACACATAACCATAATAAATCTTTCATTTGTTTTTTTTTAGGTCAGAATATAATTCAATTAAACTTAACAAACATAATTTCTGTACCACATTACATTTTATTTTGTGAATCACATGATATTCAAAGATAAATAAATATATCGATATGAACTAATACGCAAATACATACAATGTTAATCCTTGTACTAAGAAAATATTCTAATCATCATAAGCAGCGGTCTTTTTTCTTGTATTTGTTCAATGATTGTTTGAGTGTCAGATACACTTTTTTTAATGTAAAGAAACAAAGAATACGATAATGTTTCTTCAGTATGAGTAAGCAATATAATGTAAACAAATTATGAGATTGAAAACATTTTAGAAATGATTGATATCGATAATACAACAACTAAAAATCTTTCGTTATTTGTTTTTCTTAATTGAAACACTTTCACAAAGATTGCATAAATTTCAATTGAATATATATATGAACTCTATAGTTTTTCTCTTATCATATGAAATTTTGTATAATTATATTTATTAATTCTATTGTTCTTTATCATGAAACAAATATAGTACTTTTATATTCAATTATCTCTTATGATTTCATTGAAGGAATGTAATTCTAAAAAGAAATATATTCTTATTTGAAAAATAATTTATAATGAAAATATTGTAAAACTATATTGAATTTCATACATTGTCTCATATATATATATCGCACATAAGAATATTTCACTTCATATGCACATCAAGAGACAAAAATTACTTGCATTAGAATAAATTGAATGATATAAATTATATATATAGTAATGCACAATCTTTGTTCTTTTGAGAATTAACGTTCAAAACTATCGTTAATGATCAAACATTCAAGAAATAATTTTTTTATTCTTTGAAGTATTCTGAATAGAGAGATGTCCCAAGTGAACAGTTGAACCTTTTCAATCTTGCAAAGATTTTCCTTTTTTCTCTCAATGTTCTTTTTTTTACTCGCCAATCGACTTCTCTTCTCTCGAGACATCATTCTCTAAATATTCTATCTCATTTACATTCATTTTGTTCGATAAGTTCATTTTTTTTTGTGTAATCTTCAAAGGTGTCAATACAAAACATTTATATTAAATAAACTTTTTTATCATAATACACTAACTATTTTATTCAACAGATGATGATGTAGGATATAATTTTAAAAGTTTATTTGAAAGCCAAGCTGGTTGACGATTTCGTGCAAATTGTTTTACTACTTTATCTTCATCACCACCACCTTTAAGATTTGCTTTTTCAACAGCACTTGTTTTCTAATTAGAAATAGAAATAAATTTTTTTAAAATAAAAAAAAAAAAAAACTATTCAATTTATATAAATACCTGATATTCATTTACACATGCATAGAAATCAGCTACTTCTTTTTCACATGCAAAATTATCATATTCATGTTTTTGTAAGCAAGTCAACATCTAAATAATTTTAATTGATCGACTATTTTTAATTATACATTTTACTTACAATATTCATTAAAGGACCACATGTATATTCTATAAGACAAAAAAAATATTAAATTTTATTAATGTACGAAATATCAATTATGTATTTAGGTCATACTAAAAAGTTTTGGCTACGGCATTCAAAAGATCTTTTCAGATAAGGGAACCTATTAAGAAATGAAAAAACCAAATATCTCATGTTGTAGAGCTTTTTGAGGCGCGTCGAATGGTATATAGGAAATCCTGTTTTCATAAGACTTTAAAGGAACTAGAGTCAATTTACTGTTAGACAACTACATATCCACATTGAAGCATGATAAGTTTTTGAATATTGTGGTCGTTGATATTAGTCAAAAGCATTTGTAAAATATTTTTTCTTATATCCGATTTTATAGAGTTTTTGACGGGCTACAACCTCCTATATGTAGTATCTACGGCTATCTTGTAGGTGTCTAGTCGTCTATCAGTAAATTGACTCTATACCCTTCAAAGTCCTATGAAAACAAGATTTCCTATATACCATTCGACGTACTTCAAAAAGCTCCACAACATGGGATATTTGGTTTCTCATTTCGCAATATGTCTCCCTATCCAAAAAGATCCTTTATAAATGCCATGGCCAGAACTTTTGGTATGTCCTAAGTATTAATCGATTTCAGCAAAATCTCCTATAGTAAACATCTTCATATAGTTCTATGGTGGATACATTCAAATAGTTCCGATGATGTCCATGACAGAAGAATTTTACTGTATTATAATAACGATTAATTTTCTACGAAGAACAATGCACATAAGAAAAGAAGTAACAATAAACAGTAACTATTGCCTATTTCAAAAAAAAAAGGTGGGATGGGTATATTTGAATAATTTTTGATAGAAATAAGATAAAGAGCTGCGGTTTTCGCCGTTGGAACGATGAGATGGAGACGCATTGAATTGTATATTATAGAATAATTTGACCTAGTTTTTGAAAACCAACATACTTCGTAGGGTGACTAAGGCCCATTTTTAATAATCAGGTTGCCATTCGAACCGCTAAGAGAAGATCTACAAAACTTCACAAGGTTCAGACTTTTAGATTTACTTGTTCAGGAGTTATAGGCATTTTATTCGAAGCTCGTAGTCAATTTTTCTATTAATTTCAGTAAAAAAAAAATCACTTTTTTACGCTTTTCTTATTTTAAGAGAAACCAAACCTCTTTTGCTTATAGTGAACACTTTTGAAAAGTCCGAAGAGTATCCACCATAGAGAAGTTATACTGTAGTATCATCCTTGCATTAAGGAAGGACGTTATTCATATACAGTCTTTGATCGTATATTACAGTCTCGAAAATTTCACTTCTCTATACTTCAATCCTCGTTTTAGATTATGTTTCACAACAATACCTGATGCACTTGTTCCACCACCTCGAACATAATCACGTAATCGTGCAGGTAATGCTTGACGAAATTGATATTGATTTAGACGATAATTCGGTGCAATAATAACTCTAAATAAAAGAATTTCTTTTTTTAATCTATTTTATTAATATCATTTTACCGAGGTCCAGATTTCGGTGGTTTATATTTTAAAAAACGTAA
The DNA here is from genome assembly GCA_905250125.1 of Rotaria sordida. Lineage (NCBI taxonomy): Eukaryota > Metazoa > Rotifera > Eurotatoria > Philodinida > Philodinidae > Rotaria > Rotaria sordida. The sequence goes on from CAJNOL010005243.1 coordinate 4,371, forward strand.
TTGAGAATCAAATTTACCCATCTAGAATATATAAACAAGAATTAATCAATGTTTTTCAGATGAAGACAAAATATTAAAAAGCCAATCGCTTGGTATATGAGCACCATGTTCTGTTGGCCAAGAATTATGTTTAGGATAATAACGAAAACGATTACATGTCAAACATGTTACAACAATACCTGTTTTACGTTTATCTTTAACAAAAAAAAAAAATCAATTGTATTATTCAAATAAAAATTTTTCATAATTATTTAAGATTAAACGTACTAAAACGAACATTTGCAGTTAATGGTGGCCATAAAATCATATTACAACACGAACAAAGCAATCGTTTCATCTCAGGATGTCTAACAGATTATAACATATCGAAGAAAAATCTTAAAACTAATATATCTTACAATCGAATCTGTTTCTTTTGAGCATGTACACGTATTTGTTTAACAAGATGTCGTACCAAATTAAAATCAGCAGTTGTTAATAAAACTATATGTGCTGTCTTATTTAAAAAGAAAAACAAAAGATCTTTTCATCAAAATATTATCTCACGAGGGAACATTCCCAACTGTCACATCGCCTTTGAGTCGAGCGTATGCGCATCATGTAGGCCCTAATGATTTATGAATACTCTGGAAAAAGTTCGTGCCGCTAGCTTATTATTACCGAGATATTGCATTTTTACTGTATGTGTAAGCAAAAAAGCCGTGGTCTCCTTCAGGAACACTAGAAAAACTAAGTTTCGAATTTTAACTTGAAACTTTGTATAGAGATAGACCTCGATGAGTATAGTTCTTTGTGAAAGTTTTAGATCTTTTGATTGCTCCTAGTCTGAAATAAGAACATTGGAATCTGCTGGTGTATATAAACTATTATACCATAGCCGTATCTTAGGGTAGGAACAACGAAAAGATCTGAAACTTTCACAATAAACTATTCTCACTGAGACCTATCCCTATGCAAATTTTGAAGTCGAAATTCGAAACTTTGTTTTTCTAGTGCTCCTGAGAAGGACCACAGCTTTTTTTTTCTTAAATATACAGTAAAAATGCAATATCTCGACAGTAATTAAGCTAGCGACACGAACTTTTTTCAGAATATCCATAGATCATTAGGATCTACATGATGCGCATACACTCGACTGAAAAGCAATGTAACAATTGGAAATGTTCTCTTGTCAGCTCACTTGAAATAAATACGAAAGATGATTAGCAGCATTCACATTTATTGGTGATGTTAAATAACCTGTACTACGATTTTTCTTTGATTTATTTTCTATTGTAGCCATCTGTAAAACAAATAAAGAATACAAATTAAATAATTCTTGGCTGTTGTTTTCTTTAATGAATATAATAATAATGATGATAAGAAGAGAAGAGAATAAAGAAAAAAAAAAAAACAAAGAACAGTTGCTCTATTTGAATAAAAAGATGATATAACCCAAACAACCCAAAAAAAAAACAAATAATAAAAATAAAAACAAACAAGAGAGACATGTTATAGATCATACACAACAAGAAAACATCATTGACATATATTGAGAGGGAAAAAATTCTACTTTTTTACCTAGAAAAAAATTTTTTTTCTTTTCTTTGCTTGTTTTTTTTTTTTTATTCATTTCTAAGTGAAACATACAACAAAAAATAAAGAGAAGCAGACATACACAAAAAGAAAACAAAACAAGAAGTGAAATGTAAATGTTGTTAATTTTTAGCATAGAAAAAGAAAAAGAAAAAAAAAACAAACATCAAGAAATTTGATCATAGGGATAACAAAACCAATATGCTTGGCTAAGTTTTCTTTTAATGATACGTAATAACAATATTGTTGGTAAACAAAAGAAGAAGAAGAAGAAGAAGAGAAAAAAAAACAAAGCAAATAACCAATGGAATATAATAAGACGAAAGAAAGTTCAACGAAGATAAATCGTCATATTCAATCCAGATTTATGCTGGTAACGTCAAGTGCTTTCCTCTCAAAACTAAAACAAAATATATATATATATATATAAATTATCAGAAAAAAAAAAACTTTTTTTTTTGTTTTTCTTACCTTTAGTTATATAAAGATAGAAGAAGTCACAATAAAGAACTGTTTGAACAACACCAGATACAATTGAAATCCAATCAATAAAATTTTCCGTATAATAACGATAAACCCAATTAAGAATATAGAAAAATCGATAAATACCCAATGCAAATAAATAATGACTTGTGATAGTTTCGGCTTCATGTGTTTTACTAACCATAAATAATTGAGGAAGTATAGCAACAGATTCAAGATAAATTGAAAATGTCCAAAGGACCTAAATTATCAAATATATATATTAAAATAAATTATCTTTTTTTTATAAATAAAACTTACTTCTAATACCGAAAATTCATGATTCCATAATAAAGCAAGTACAACTGAAGGTAAAAGTAAAAATTCAATACGAAATGTATCATGATTACGATCATATGTTGCTTTAAATTTACGATAAATTAAATAAAGTGTAAAATATGTTGAAACAAGATAAATTATTTTCATAACCGAATTATATAAACTAATAAAATGAGTAAATAAATCAAGATAACGACATGTGAATACTATAGCATAGAGTAAAACACTCTTGCCAGATAAACCTTATTGAAGGAAAAGGAAAGAAAAATTTATAATTTTCAAAAAATTCAATTAATTATAATTCTTACCAGCACATGAACGTGTTTTCCAAATTTTAAGTAATAAAATAATAATAGCTCCCAAATGGGAAAAATCCCCTAAGAAACGAAAGATATTCATTTTTGTATATCACTATTCTAGTTCTAGTGTGTGTAAGATATAATGGCACGCTTATCTGAAAACAAAAAAAAAGAAAAATATAGTTGAAAAGTATCAGATGTTAAAGTCAATGTAATACGGAATTTTTGTAAACATGATCAAAAAAATGTATTGGTAGGAATACGTGGCCTAGAAAACCGATTTTAGAAACCAATCAAAAATTTTATTCATACATATATCATATTGAATATATATGAAGAATAAATATATATATTTTTCTTATTCTATTACTTTAACTATATATTTTAAAGTTAATACGGCAATGATTTAAGTTTTTATCTAGATGTCGCTATAAGTCAAATGATTGATGGCTTTTTTTTTTGTTACCATGATGATGAAATTCCCCAAATATTTTCGACTAAATTATTAAAACTCAACCTTTTCGATTATTCACTATAATCATATCATAAAGAGTTTATTAGTGCAGCTCCTTGGAAGCCAAAATGTATAAGACATAAAGGGATGTGGCGAAAAGAAAAAAAGTCGTAGAGAGTGCAAGGAAATTTGTTGAGAGCTGAAAAGGTACATATACAATTTTTTAAAAACTAAGAGGTGCTCACTCATACCCACATCCCTAAAGTCAAAATATGTAATGTGAAAAATTTTCGTATAGACGATATTTGTCTTTCAAAGATAAGAGATTGTCAAAAAAACGAACTCACTTTTTTTTTTATCTGTCTTGTTACTATTCGTAATATAACCTTTGTAGGCAATGCCATTCAATGTTTTTTTTTCCGTTGCTAAGCAACTAGAGGAAAAGAGTCTGACACTTGTTACCATCGGTTGCTAGAAACGAATCATACTCAACGACCTTTGTTCCCAATTGCTAAAATCTGTAAGATAGAAAAAACTGAAAAATTTAGAATTTCCTAAAAATATATCAATTTGAACAATTGTACATTCTAGAAAATCAAAAAATCTAGTTCGGATATAAATTGCGTCGAATCACTCCAAGATTTTTTTTGTCGTTTACAATAAATTCATTTCTGACATTCAAGAATGTTTCAAGGTGATACTATGAAAAAAATTTTTTTTTTTTGCAAGTATATTAAAACGGATCTATATTGCAATAAAAAGATTAAAAAATATGATTTAATTGAAATTTTATCGTGTATTCAATAACAAATTATGATTGATACTATAACTGTGTTAGGAATATTTAATATCAATTTATAAATAATCTTGATTTTCTTTTTCTTTTTTTTTTTACCTTCGATGCAACGACAACAATAACCCATAATAAACATACATAAGGAACACAAAAGAGAGAGAGAGAGAGAAAAATAAAGTGTAGAGAGAAGAACAAAATATAATAAATATCTCAAGAAATCTTGGTTTCTTTTAATGCACAAATCGTGTGAAAATACGCACACATATATAAAGAAAAGGAAGAAAAGTTAACACCCGAAAATGAATAAAAGAAACAAAAGAAGATTTTCCTAACGATATAGATGAATAATATCATCATTATTACCAAGCTGATGCTTCAGCTCGATTTTCTCTTAATGTTCTATCATTATTCGTTGATTGATAATCATTAGTATTATCTAAAGAATTATCGGGTCGATTTGGATTTGGTTGTAGATCATCATCATTATTTAAATTATTTTGTATTTCATGATGATGATGATGATGATGATGATCGTCAGCTAAATCAAGATCAGGCATAGGAAACCGTAGAATAGCAGCAATGCCTGTCAATTGACCTAATCGTTCACCTGAGGCATGCATACTAAAAAAAATAAATAAATAGATCAAATCTAATAAATAAATAATCATCAAAAAAAAAATTTACCTAGAAAATAATCGAACAGCACCACCATTTTCTTTAATTGAATCAACTAGTTGAACATAACGTCGTCGTTTATTAAAATCAATATTTCGAAAAAGTTCATCAGTTATCAAAAGATCTATAATAATAAAGAGAAAAAAAAATGTTTTGTTTTGTTTTGTTTTGAATATTTATAATTTACATTCAATTGCTTGTGATTGATTTGCTTTTTCAACAACTTCTAAACCATAATAAGCTTTTTCTGGTTCATCATTTAATAGATGCATAAATTGATCAAGTAATTTCATTTCTTCAGCAGCTTTTGTATCCGATAAACGATTTAATACTAATGGATCTTGTAAAATTTCTGTTAATGCATGTTTAAAACCATTACTTGAATGTAATAAAATAAATTTATTACGATTTTCAAGTAAATGTCTTTCATCTTCACGTGTAGCTTTATTTAACATATATTGATAAAATTGATCTTTAATAAAACCTGGACTAGCTAATATAACAGCTTTAACAATTTGAAAATTAATATGTTTTATAATAGCAAATATAATAGCATCAAAAAATTTTTCCATTCCTTTATCATGTTGTGCACAAAGACCTTTTCGTTTACGTGGTATTGTATGTTCAATTTTTTGTCGATGTATTGTTAAATGTTCAGTTATTAAACATAAATTAGCTAAACCTTCATGCATAACAACAGCAGCTACATCAGCTTGATGTGCTGGATTACAAGCCATTTCAACACGATCTAATGCTATAGAATCCCATTCATGTTTTTGTAATGTAAATGCATTATGTAATTCTAAATCTAATGTATGATATGAACCTATTAAAAAGAAAAGAAAATTTTTGTTTTATTTTTTGAAAAATTAAATTCTAAATTTTTTTTACCTTTTTTAACAAATTCATTTTCTTCAATTGTACGTCCTTTAACTCGAAGTGCACATGCAACACTATCATAATCAACAGCAACAACTTCAATTGTTAATGTCATTCGTTTTTTTGTTGTTGTTGATGAACCAGTATCAGTTGTTTGAACAACTTTTCGTACAGTTGATGCACGAAGACTATCACCCATAGCAATTAAATTATAAGCATGCCACATATCTTCTTGTTCTTCAGGTTCAAGTTTAAGTTCACCACTTGAACCACGATCAATATTTTTCTTAATCAAACGCATTGTTTAAATTGTTGTATAAATTTGTCTTTTGTTTTAAATCATATTCGTAATCAAAATACGCAATATAAATATAAATCTAAAAAAGAAAAAAAAAAAAAAAGAGAAACGTATTTTTGCTTTTTTTTTGTTCTTACGAAAGTGTATTACACGTTAGAATGATTCATAGTTTTCCAACTATATTTTTTTTTCTGGTCGAAATGTTTTACCAATAGAATTATATATAATATAATAATAATACTTACTAATGTCGTATGAAGTGAGACAAACGTGACGTCAACCAAATTTGAGTCTATATTTTATACCTTTTTATCTATGTATGTTGTAGAATGATCATCAGATGTCGTCAGCTGACAATGAATATGGTATTTAACTGAGGAGAACAATTTCTTATCTCTATTGTTTCTTATTCAATTCAGTATTTGTTAAGTTTTATGTCATCTAATTTATTGAAAGAGAAAATGCAGTGTCTTATAACTGACAGCAAGATGAAAATTTTTGCTACGTTTCTTTACATATAATACGAAAAAGATAACTATTAAAAATCAATTTGTAATATTCTTTTTAATTTATCTCGAAAGAAGGTGCTAAGCTATCTCATACAGACGACTGTAAACGATAATAAAAAGTGCTTGTTTGAATTTTCTTAGTCGGAAAAGTTCATTCTTTAATTTTCGGACATTCTGCAATACTTTCCTTGTAAAATAAATTTCACATAGAAGAAAAAGCATTTTCTTGACTCTGATTATACCATTCGATAGATTGAAGTCTCTACTGTATTCTACCAAAAAAAAAAGAATTTTCTGTCAAAAAGATTTTCTATAAACTATTTGGTTTCCTTGCAAAATAAATTATTCGAACATCTGTAATTTTCTTTTTATGATACCTGTATTCTGCATCAAACTATTTTGAGTTATATATCATTCGATAGGTAAAGTAATGGTAAAATCAGAGTCGAGAAAATGTTTTTTTCTTTTTTGTGAAATATATTTCACAAGACAAGTATTACAGAGTGTTCGAACGATTATTGACATAGTGTATATCATCTCTCTCTTTCAACCTTTTACTTTTTATACTAAGAAAAAGAACAAGCAATAACATCGTTTTTCTCGCTCCATGCATTATAGTAAAAACGGTTATATCAAGTATGACATCCAATTGATCTCGATTAAAAAAGAACTATCACATAAGATTGATTATAAAAATTAAACATAACATAATATTTTATACGCACAGAGATTTTGTTAAATAAAAGAAATAGTATATGATAAGACAATAATAATTTTCTTGCTTTCATTTTTATTATACACTGTATTTTTAATAGTCGAAGTTCGAACAACCGATAATAAAGATGTCGAAACTAAAATATCGTAAATTATAATTGTCGTACTCCTAAAAAACTGGGTCTTACTCAAAATTTTGATGAGCAAATCATTAAACAGCAGCAAATTCACACTTTGATCAATTTTTTTATAGACGTTTCAATCCTTTTCCTTTCATTATTTTATTGAATGTTTAATAAATTTTAATTATTAATTTTATAAAATAATATGACGTTTCGTTGCTGTAAGCAACTTCTTCAGATAAAATACAGTAGATTTATGACACCTAAAATAAACTATACATTTTTAACTGACTGTACAAGACGGTAAGAGTAATAATAGACTGGATTGATGAAGCATTTCTCTATCACTATTAAAGTTTAAAAAAAAGAAAAATAATCATCTATTTTGTTTTCTATTTACTCTATTGTAAAATATACAATCAGTTAAAAATGTATAGTTTATTTTGTCTAAAGAAGCTGCTTACAACAACGAAACATCATATTATTTCATAATGAAAATTAAAAATTACAATTTATTAAATATTTAATAAAATAATCAAAGGAAGATAGCTGAAATGTCTATAAATTCGTCAGTCTTCCTCATAAGAAAAGAATAGTTTGATTATGTAGATGAGAGCGAAATCTGACGTTTCAAATTCACTTCTAAAATTCTGCTTAAAAGAAAAATGATGGCGTTTTGCTTGTCGACATTTTCACTATCGATATTTTGCCACTTATTGCTTATGACAAATAG
>CAJNOL010005244.1:0-12224 GCA_905250125.1 Rotaria sordida
TTCGTAGAAGATTTGAAACAAAGTAACTAATCGAACTATTAATTTGATGTTTAGTGTTAAAAAGATCTAAACCTTCATTCAATGTACTGGATTTCTAATAGCAATAAGTCGTGCTTAAAACCGTAGAAATGACTTTTTTTTCAAGGGTTCTCGGTATAAAAAACAGATAGGTTAGATATTTTTGTAGAATATATACTAAAATGGGCTACAAAAAGTTTAGCAGTTGTCATTGTTGTGAGATGACACAACTTACGTAAACTGCTCTCTATAATTGGAAATCCAAAGTCTTCTATCATGTTCAAGTGTACAAACTTTACAGGGAGTCTTCTAATGCATCTAGTTTATTTTCATGATTTTAACTAAAAAAGTGTTTTTAAAAACCGAAATGATTTTCAGGATTTGTGAAGAATTTTTTAAAGCCTCGAAATAATATTGACTGAAGTCTTGTTAAGATTTTTCAGCTAAAACGCTTGAAAACTAGACATATTTTGAGACAAATATATTAATGAACGTTCCTTCAAGGTAGTTTTCTAATACGTAGAAAATTTTATTGGAAGCTGAGAGTCTTTTTATTCAATAAACATCTAATAGACTGATGCTTTGAGCGCCTTCGACACATCCTCTACTTTTAGGAAAAACAAAGATTATTAGATCCAATTTTTTTCTGTCATTTATTTCTAATAGAGTCTCATTCAATTTTTTTTAAAGAGAAAGATGTCGGAGTTATCATATAACGAGTCTCTTATCATATTATTAGACAATATTTCGACTCAATTTAATCGTTATGTCTCAATTTTAATTCTTCTATTCGGTGTTGTGGGAAATATTCTCAATATTCTTGTTCTGTCACAAAGAGCACTTCGTTCTAATTCATGTGCTTGGATTTTTCTGGCTTTATCCATTGTTAATCTCATTTCTATTCTATTTGGTCTTACTACACGAATAATTAGTGGTTGGACGACCGACCCAATAGATAATATTGGATGGGCTTGCAAACTTCGTGCTTTTGTTGTATTCTCAACAAGAACAATTGCTTCATGGTTAATTGTATTAGCCACTGTTGATCGATGGCTTTCATCAAGTACCAATGTTCATCGTCGACAAAAAAGCACATTAAAGAATGTTCAACGATGGACAACAATAATTGTCATTCTTTCAATTCTTCTCTATGCTCAACAATTATACTGCTATGAAGCAAATCTTATTGATACTCCTCTGAGATGTTATGGTAAAACGAACGCATGTCGTTTTATCACTGATTCATCATTTGCTGTGATCACAATACTATTTCCTTTAGTTCTTATGATTTTATTTGGTTTGTTAACTATTTCAAATGTGCGTCAATCTCAAAATCGTATCCGCGCTTTACAGTTACCGAATATTAATTCTATTATGAATAAGTCGTCAGAACCAATTGCTGGTAACACAGAGCGAAAATCTAAACAGAAAATAGATCGTAGTGTTCTTCGAATGCTTCTTGTTCAGGTTTTGTTTCTCGTTATCTTTACTTTTCCATTGTCTCTTCAAAAAATTTATTCATCATTCATACACGAAGATGAATCTTCGCGAGACATTGCCATTAATGTCTTTTCATATAATGCAGCCGTTTTAATTTATTTCATATCCAATGGTATGCCTTTCTATCTCTATACATTGTGTGGTGGAGCTGTATTTCGAAAAGCTTTGTATGATTTTGTTGTAACAATGAAACGAAAAATGATGTGTCAATAGTGTTATATATTTTGAATGAATAAAAAATTTTGATTGAAAGCGAATCATCAATCATTTATACAGATTTATTTTTTAGTTTTCTTTTCCATTAACATAATATGTACTAAGAAATTGTAATTTACACATAATGATTGATTTTTATCTGCCAAGTTAATTCAATTAGACTATATCAGACAGATTAATGTTTGCTGAAAGAAGCTTTCTGGATCAATGTTGCCCGAAGAAATATATAAAAGTTTCGACAGACTTTATACTCTCAAATGACAATTGTAAATTTCCATAATATTAGTCATTCAGTCTATTTAAACACTAATGTTATATATTTGACGGATAAAAAACGAGCCTTGACGTGCTTCGTATTCCTAATCTATCCTTGATATTCATGCTGTATCTGAATAATGATACTTAGGTCTAACTAAAACCTTTGGCAACGTCGCTGACAATATTAGAAACCAGTTATCATTTATGAGTTTGTTGCACCAATAAATAGTAGTAGAATGTCTTGTCTATAATAATATATCTATAAGGAATCCATTTTGCGTTTAATTCTAATATTCTTCTCGATAAAATTCAATTTCAATACAAAAAAAAATTATGAAAAATGAGTAATCAATTCAATCGATGCTAGATTAATATTTGGACTATTTTTGAAATTGATGCAAAGCTGATTCACAAAGAACTCATAACAGCATTGCGCCTTAATACACCATCATATTAAATAGTTGCAAGATGGGTGTTACGGGCATTGCCCTCACAGTATGTTTTTCTTTTTTCTTTCTCTTTCTTTTTCCCTAGATGTGATATCTTCGATCACATATCATCATTTCTTTCTTTTCATTAAAACCCTCGATGCGTGTGATCATATATAAATGCGCGTTTTTCCTCTTATTTTTGGTTTGTTATGTAGCTTAGTTGTTATATGTGTGAGGGCATTTTTGATTTAGTAAAAATAAAGGAAAAGATCAACCATCTTTTTTTCCTAATAATGGGTAAAGCGTTTTCATAAAGGAAGAGAAGATATCAATGATAACTCTCGATCTGGTTGTCCGGTTTTCGAGCTAACAGTTGTAAATATTGAACTAGCACGACAGGTTATCAACAATGATTCACATTCAACTTATGATGATACTAAAGTCGAGATCTCTCTCTCTCTCATAGTATAATAGAACGAATTATTCCCGATTGTCCAAAGACAAGGAAAGTTATGTCACGTTGGATATCTCATCAACTCGATAATGAACAAAAGCAGAAACGAGTTAGAATTTATCGTGACAATTTTGCTACGGATCATGGCGATCATGTAATATTATTACAGATAATGAAATATGGATTTATCATAGATAGGTTGAACGCAAGTTAACTAATGCAAGCTGGATTAGTAAAGGTGAATCACCAACAACTATTATTCGTTAAAAGTAGATTTAAACTAAGAACTTTGTTTTCTATATTCTTTAAATCAAATAATCCTTTCCTTTTACATAGTATAGATAAAAACAAGACTATAGATCACAACTATTATATTGAAAATTGCCTCAAATCTGTTCTTAATGAAATATAGAAACGAAGAAAGTCATGAAGTGCACAAGGTATAAAATTACTTCATTGCAATGCTCGAGCTCATACTGATCCAGATGCTATTAATTATTTAATGTAAGAAAGTATCAATTTAATACTGCATCGATAGTTCTAATCAGATTTTACACCATGTCATTTTTGGCTAAATGATTATGTCAAGCGTAATATAATTGATCAAACAAATGAAACTTCATTAGCTTGTGTAGTTTCCAAGATAGTTAAAAATATTTCAGAAGAAGAGTATAAAATAACATTTGGCAAGGTTTTTAGAAAGAATAGAGCTTTGTATAAATAATTATAGCAACTATTCTGAACATTTATTAAAATTAAATTAAAAATATTTCTTTAATTTTATATTATTATTTAATGTTGTCACAACTTTTAGTTAACTCTAAGTATATTCAGTTAATTTACAATAAAACAAAATGTATGAAAATAATAAAACGTCGGATAAATTCACTAAAAGATAATAAATAATGGTTATTCTATACTTATGCTTAAGACCTATTTAAAGATACAATGAAGTATAAAGCAAATTGGAAAAAGATCCTATTTAAGATATCTGTTGATTATGTTATATCATGAAAGAATTCTCAATACGAAACAAAATCAATGAATATACATTATATCCACAAGTTTTCATAAACTTTTTCTAAAGAATATGGCGGAAATATTTGTTTGATTTTGTATATCGATCATTTGCATTCTTAGTTTTTCTAATAGGTAAAGAAAATATTTTCATCAGTCGTGATTTCTTATTCAAGCATGAGAGATGTAATGTCTGTATCTATTAGTCATTGTTTGGAATCATCTTTTGTCATCTAATAAAAAAACTAGAAGATAAGCATTTGGTCATATTTGACACTGTAACAAATTTTACAAACGGTTTACAATCATATGTGTCACGTGAATCAAATCTTACAAAAAAAATTATGTTGATTGTGATTTATCCAAGGGAAAATGCGGATTCCAGTAGCTTCCATATCCCTATCATATCTTGAATGGGAGCTTCCAGGTATTCAAAATCACTCAAACATACAGCGGATACAATAGGAATATGGATCATGCTGAAATCCACCATTTGTAGATTGGATGTATCACATTAGTGGATAAGTAAATCCATTGAATGGTTAGTACTATGAAAATTCACAGTTATCATTTGATGATATAAATACTTTCGATACTTTTCTATATTTCATCTAAGATATACATTAATCAAGGAAGCTTCTTATAGTCAACATGAATCTATCTGATATGCTCTTATTGTATTGCTTTGAAAGACGAAATCAATTATTTTGTACAAAATTATAAATTCTCAACGAAAACCATGTTAATGAAACAGAGCAACATAAAGTAACTCTCTGGGCTTTATTGACAATTTATTGTTCAAGAATATTTTATTTAGAGGTGTAAGCCGTGCGGCTGAGCCGCTGCTGCTGTAGCAACGGAAATTTTAAGAATTTCTGAGCTGTCGCCGCCGCTGCGCCGCCGTTACTAAGAAAAATTTATGAAAGTTTCAGCCGCTGTCGATATCTGCAAGCAAAAATCGAAAACTTTTACTCATATTCGGTTATGTTTGACCCATAAAGTTTTTTTATCAATCTTTTCGGTTGCTTATATGAACAAAAAAATAACATTCTATATCAGGAATAAGAAAAGTATAAAGAAGTTTTATTAATGTTAGTGGTTCAAATTTTATTTATATCTGAATCTATCACTTGATATAACGAGTTTTCATAATTTCAATGAAAGATTTTTTTATTCTAAGAAAGCTACATAATGTACTAAAACAATAATTTATATGCTATCATTCATGTCATTTGCACAAAAGAGCAAATGATACATTAGATATCAAACGGATTTATTGCAAAATTTTCTTCTATAAATGAAAATTTGAACAAATAGATGATAGTTTATCCTCAATCGAAAATGGATTAGCATTTACAGTTTTACATGACGCTCAGAACATATAATAAATCTTTTATTGACAACTCATCGAATGATAGAATCTCAGCAAATCAAAACGACAAATTAGCATATTTTCTCCATGTTTTCTCTAAATCACTAAATAACAAAAGATGCACAATAAGAATAAGATCTCCAGCATAACTCAAACTTAATGTTTTGTAGAGATCGTCTTCTAGTTTCTACCGTTAAAAAATCAAGAGAGCAATTTTTTAGCATCTTGATATCTATCAACAAAGTTTGTTCATCCTTAGGATCGTTGGATCTTTTGACTTCGGACTATAGTGATTAGTAATTGATTATTCCTATCTAAATTATTTAAATGTAATATCTTGGCTACAATAACGTGCGAAATACAATTATTTTATTTAGTTTTTTCCAATTATTAATAATCAAATATTGAAATAAACAGGCATTTCTTATCATCTAAAGAATTATTCAGTTTCGAAATTTTCATCCGCTGCCGCTGCCATGAACCATGTGGCGTAAACGGTTGTACATATGCTGAGCACTGAGGTGTTCTCTTTTTCATATTCCAATCAATGTCTTTTTTCTAATTTGTAACGTACGTTCTAACACATAAAATTTTCTAGCCTTTTTATCGAACAAGATGGCTAACGTTTTCATTCTAATTACACTACAACATGTCTAATCCAATCATTGAAACTTGCAGTTTTTAGAGAAAAGAATTATAATCGAGTTTCAATGAGAAATTATTCATTAATTCTATTTCGTATTTATCAATGCATAAAAACGAATCAAATCATCATTTTTGTCTACTAAATGTGTTAAAATTTGTCTATACAAGAAGGAACCGGTTTTAACCAGTTCACTTTCTGATACATTATCTAAACCAGGTATAAAGCGTTTTTCTTTCCTATACTTTACCGTCTGAACGTATTCAAACAGCGTTTTTAGCGTTTACTCGTCTGCATATAGCTTCCAAATTGCGAACAAAAATTAAGCCAATTAAGAAAAAAGTGTTCGCAATTTGGAACACAGAAAATCATGTTGATCTGATTTTTATTGCGTTTCCAAATTGCGAACATTTTTAATAATTATGTAATATAGTTTTAATTAGAAAAAAATTTATTAATAACAGAAATACATAACAACATAACTATTCCTCATCACTACTATCTTCGGCATCTTGTATAAGATCTATATAACGATGAGAAATAGATCTTAAAACTTTTTAATAAGCATGAAAATTTTTATCTTAGATATATATTTGATTTGATAATTGTATTGTCTTTTAAAGTTATAATATGAAAACAAGATTTGAAAGTACATATATAAACAAATGAATCGTTCTTGTTTTCACATCTCAATCGATATAAATGATTATTATACAAGATAGCATTTTCATCTCTTACAGTTGGTGACCAAGTAAAATTTGTATTCATACTTTGAATTGTGATATTATTCTTATTCTCAAACTTCTATATTTATATTATTAATAAAATTGAACTCATAATCAACTATTGCAATCACTAATTAATAAAAGTGTTCGCAATTTGGAAACGCAATAAAAATAAGATCAACTTTATTTTCTATGTTCCAAATTACGAACATTTTTTTCTTAATTGACTTAGTTTTTGTTCGCAATTTGGACATAACACGTCTGCATGAATAATTTTGCTCTTAATATGCAACCGAGAGTTAACGCTTTACTCACCCTTCGCGCGATGCCTTCCTGACTTTGCTACTATTTTCATTCGTGTTTGACGATTTTTGCAAAACGCTTTGTGATTATGATATTTTATTAAAAAAACATGCGTTTTTACCTGGGATTGATGTTTGTTCGCTAGATATGCTTAATATATAATGCTTTTTTAAAATTGCCGTATTATACATGGTTGATCTTCTTCACGGAAATGTTCCATTATCATAATCTTTTTTTTAAAAGCATATATATTCATATATAATTGACATTCTGCATGAAATTATGTGCTCTATTTAAATTTGTTTACATGATACATTTTCATATATGGATTGTTTTGGTACGGAATAAAATATCATATCTTTAGTTATTTATAAACCAACTAATTTCTAGAATATTGTTTAGAAGCAAGTGTTTGTTATTACCAGAACTTTTCAATAATTTATTTAGTTTGCTAATCTGTAATTGTCTTAGCCTTTCAGCATTAAAACAGACGAATGTTGATACTAGAAACTTAATACTATTTTCAAGAATAATGAAATTATGAGTTTAATATTCTACATTGATTATTCGATGAGATATTATTCCGATATGGTTATATTTGCAAAGCAAACAAGTTTTGATAAGTAAAAACTGTTTATAATAAATGATCATTTGATAGGATGTGATGTTCACCCAAACCATCTTTTCTAAAGTGTACCAAAACATGAATACCATTCATAATTTAGAACTATTTATTGTATGAGTTTAGTAATTTCAAAGCCTCTTAATACTTTAATAACGAGAAGTTTTCCTCGATAAGATTCAGTACTTGTATAATAAACTATGAGCTACACTCATTCATGTCTAACGAAGGTGTCGCAATACTTAATGACATATAGCTAAATCTAATAGTATCGTCTGAAATACAAATTTATTTTAGTTATTCTCATTTGTTATGAAGAACCTTTCAAATGTCGTGAGCTTTGTAAATTTTCGGTGGGTCTCTTTTAAAGCATTTCTGGAAAATATGTAATAATCTGTCAAAATGAGTCTGAAAATAACAAGCTTGAATACATTGGAAAAACAAGAATCTAAAAATAATTTCGTTTGCAATAGTATTAAAGTATTTTGATAATTCAAAATAATTTCAATAGTATGTCTCACTTAGTCATGAAATGAGATAAAAATATCTATTAATGCTAACTCGCTAAAAAAAATAAGTTTTTATTTATAGACACACTACGTTTATCTTGTAATGATTTCTTAGTCAAATCACACCATTAGTTTGTTTTTCAACTGTAAATGTCAATGTTTTCATTTTATTTATCTAAAATATCCGAAAAAAAACGCTTCGTAAAAATGTATTATTTTGCAATGATAATTGTAAAGAGGTGAAGTTCGTCTTTCAACACAAAAAAACCCAAATATATTATTTGCTAGCTTATCATTTCTTCATTTTCTGTGAATCGATGTTTTATCACATTCTGCTTCAGAGAATGAAAAATTTTAATGTGCACAAATAGATTCCAAGAAAGAAAAAAATATAAAAAGAAAACTTTCAATGAAACACTATATAAGTGCTTCGCATCATATTAATTAATGAAACTTTTAATTTATAATTCAGTGTTAAAAAGATCTTAATAATAGCTCGCTATATTCAATTTGTGATAGTATCAACTCCTGCTTCAAAACGGTAAAAATGTACTTTTTTTACTTATTCTCGGTATTGAAATGAGATAGCTTAAGTTCTTTTTTGTAGAACATATATTTGAATCGGTTATGAAAGTTTCATATTTACTATTGATATGAGATGATTCAACTTATGTACACGAAGTTGAAAGTTTCCATTCAATTCAGATCTAATTCCTATTACTATGAACATTCTAGAAATATCCTCTATTTCAGGAAAAATTATAAATTCAAAATACATTATGAAATTCATTTGTTTTTTTTGTCGTTCATTTTTAGTAGAACCAAATCTAATGTTTTTTAAAGATTAAAATGTCCGCGATATCAGATAACGAATCTCTTATAATATTATTGGAAAGTATTTCAACTCAATGCAATCGTTATGCAACGCTTATTATTTTTCTGTTCGGTGTTGTTAGAAACATTCTCAATATTCTTGTTCTCACTCGACGATCTTTTCGTTCTAATTCATGTGCTTGGATTTTCCTGACTTTATCCATTGTTAATCTCATTTCTATTCTATTTGGTCTTACTACACGAATAATTAATGGTTGGACGACCGTTCCAACAGATTATATTGGATGGGCTTGCAAACTTCGTGCTTTTGTTGTATTCTCAACAAGAACAATTGCTTCATGGTTAATTGTATTAGCCACTGTTGATCGATGGCTTTTATCAAGTACCAATGTTCATCGTCGACAAAAAAGCACATTAAAGAATGCTCAACGATGGACAACGACAATTGTCATTCTTTCAATTCTTCTCTATGCTCAACAATTATATTGCTATGAAGCAAATCTGATTGATACTCCTCTGAAATGTTATGGTAAAACGGACGCATGTCGTCTTATCACTGATTCATCATTTGCTGTGATCACAATACTATTTCCTTTAGTTCTGATGATTTTATTTGGTTTGTTAACTATTTCAAATGTACGTCAATCACAACGTCGTATTCATCAATTACAATTACGGAATATGACGCTTACGAAGAAGAACTCAGCAGCATCAAATAATGAAAATCCAGACAGTAAATCCAAATGGAAAACAAATCATAGTCTTCTTCGAATGCTTTTTTTTCAAGTTTTACTTCTCACTATTTTTACTCTTCCACTGTCTCTTGAAAAATTTTATTCAACATTCTCAGAAGGCAATGGATCTTCGGTACAAAAGGCTATTAACAATTTCGTATATGAAGTAGCCGCTTTATCTTATTTTATATCGAATGGTATACCCTTCTATATTTATACATTATGTGGTGGAACTATATTTCGGAAAGCTTTGTATGATTTTTTTATGCTGATGAAACGAAAAATGATGCATCGATAGAATTATGGACGTTGAATAAATAAAATATTCTTGAACAATAAATTGTCAATCAAGTACACAGAGTAACTTTATATTTCTTTGTCTCATTAACACAGCTCTAATTGAGAATTTATAAATTTGCACAATACAAATAATTTTACCTTTGAAGTCGATTCAATTAGGTCATATCAATTAGATTAATATTGATTTTAAGAAGCCTTCTTGATTAATATATTTGGTAAGAACTATAGAAAGGTTTCAGAAGAATCCATGTCTTCAAATAATAATTGAATTTTTATGGCACTAATCATTCAATTTCTCTACTTATTCATCCATATGATACATCAAAGATTTAAATAGTCGATCTTGACATGATCGGATTTTCCACTATAACCTTTGTATCTATGTCCTTTCTTGAATACTTGAAAACTCTTTGTCTAGAAATGATCGCAACACGGATGACACTGAGATCTGCATTTTTCCTCGGACGAATCACAATGAAAAGTATTTTTGTAAAATCTGATTAATATAACGTATATGATCGTAAGCTGCTTATGGCATTTCTTACCTTGTTCGTATATGGCCAAATGCTTATCATCTAATTTCTTTTTCATTAGATGGGAAGAGATGATTCCATGCAATGACTAATAGATGCATAGATTATATCTCTCTGGTTTGAATAAGACAATAACGACGACCAAAACTAGTTTCTTTATCCATTCCGAAAATGGAAAACAAATCAACTGATCTATATTTAAAATCATGAAAATTGTTTGTACTGTTGATTCAATAGATGCTATGACATAATTGTTTCAACTTCATTCTTTTGGTATATATGTACGTAGATTGTCTAAGAGAGGTGTGTCAAGTTATGAACCTGGTGTTCCTAAAAACTCTGACTCCAATTTTATTAGCTTGAGAATCAGCTTTGAATCCTAATTATTTTTCACAAGTTTATTTTTTATTTTATCACAATTCAATTTTTCACGTTTGGAATCTTCCTCCGGTATCGAGAAATATTTTTTTTATCACCATTCTCTAGAAGTCTGAGCTGTGAGTGATAAGCTGTAGGTGTGGATGCGGATTGAAAGGAAGATTATAGTTTTTACAGCAGCTTTAAATTTAATGATAATTTTATTTATTAATTCAAGATAGATAACTTAATACAAGTCGACTTTTCAATATTTCTCATATCATTTTCAAGACGAAATAAATTTACAAATATTTCAATAGGAAACTTTAACGAGAGAATACAAAGAAAAAGTTTACTGTTCTACTACTGGTTGATCTTCTTTCCATTAGAAGTCAAACTATCACCACTAGGATAAAGATAAATAATTGAATAAGTGCTTATTCAACTGCATGCCCTGGCCCCATAGTCTTCAAATTTTTTTTGTCGCAAAGAATAATCAATTCTTAGTTTGTTTTTATTCCACTCGGATCTTCTTAGTTGTTGTTCTGTGGGTGCTATTTCTATCACTTCAGAACTGAATGATGATGATGATGAATTCACGTGTGAAGGAGTTTCATGTTCTTTCAGTCTTCTTGAAGCTTGTCTTATAGTTTTGCCTATATAAGTGTTACTACAATTCGAACATGATATCAAATAGATTAAATGAGATTGGAAATCTTTATGAATTTTATCTTTTTGTACAAAATAATTGCCGATTGATGGTGATAGTCGAGGGATCGATTGTGCATTAAGGATAGAACGAACTTTCTTAGCTATATCGATTATCTTTTTTTCCTAGGTATTTCATTGTATTACCGATATAGGGCAGATCTCTGAAGACTAGTTCATTTTTTCAGAGTTTTACTTTCTTGAAGTTCTGATTCTGTCGTAGTAAGCGTATTTGTTGTTTTCGTTTTTCTTAAAATGTCTATCAAGTATTTTCTTAATTTGGTTTTGAATGAAAATACGTGGATAATCATTATCTTTAGGGTGAGTGTCGGATGTGGCTGTTGCTGTGGATATGACTATGTATGTGTATAAAGAGGGTAGGTTATCATTTTCCACAAATCTGGTTCCCTGAATCCATCCCTAAATGAAATCCACATGTGTGGAAAACTAATCAATTAACGCTCATACTGGTGACCAAATAGGGATTTTAATTTAGGGATTTTTCAATTTAGGGATTTTTTTTTTAATATAACACATGCAATACATATTGTCATCAATTGCCATTCTTGTTCTGCCATACCAAGCATCTTGTACCATAGAAAGCAAGGATTTTAGCAAAAATTATTTTGTCAATCAGTCTATGCTGGTCACCAGAAATAGAATAAATAGGAAAATGAAAATCATTAGAAA
>CAJNOL010005245.1:529-12224 GCA_905250125.1 Rotaria sordida
TTTGACGACTTTCAAGATTAAGCGTTTCGAATTCGTGCATAAGTAATGATAATTCTAACAAGGATTGTAAGTGCAATACTCAGGGATTCATATAGGATCTTTGAGGATGATTTTCTTGAGGCTCACTCAGACAACTAAGAAAAACCAACTCATAAAAACACGTTGGAATCATAACGAAAATAAGAGTGTGGGTGTGGAATGTGCATCTTCTCATACAAGGAATCTAATAAAATATTACGAAAAAATAAATGACGACACTATATATTTCTGAGATTTTGTTTTAGAAATTAATTATTTTTTCCGTAAAATAAATAGAAATTTTATTTTTAAGCTGAATGAAACTGAGTTCACAGATCTGTGAAAACTTTTCGATTCTATTCAAGTCAACTCATGAGTTAGGAAGTTTTCTCCTAATTCGACTTATGGATTGAATTGCCTAGTTTTTGAATTGAGTTGCCCAACTATGAATCAAACGTATAGTAAGATGTAAATATATACGATAAAAAAATCATTCTACCTTTAAGAAGCTCGTCTAACTACTGTACATTCTGTGAAAGTAACATATATGAAGATTGTTTTTTTTTAGATTTCGAACAATTTTGAGTCGTTGTTTTTATATTTTTCGAATATCTAAACTTGAACAGATATAAAAATTATATATCTAAACTATTTGAACTATCATCTAAAATTGCCTATAATGAATTGACATCATTATTAAGAATATGTGTTATTAAAAAATATGTTAGAATATATTTATCAACGTTTTTTTTTGTTAATATAAGAACAATATTAATCGCGCACACTCACTGTAAGTCATTTTTATCATTGTGTTCTTAAATAGGTTTAGACATGAATTTTTTACATGATTAAGATAAAAATATAATGAAACAGAATGAATACATAAATTTGGCAAAGGTATTTAAATATTTTTGCTAATAGTAATGTATCTTCTTAACAAGAACTTAGCTAAGTACGATAAATTTTGAACAATAGCTTACATTTTACTCGGCAACTTGTATATCAATGCAACAACAATAACCAAAAATGTTGCATTAGGATAAATAATATTGCTAAAGGCATTCTCTTCTAAGTGTATACGGTTCATCTGGTTCCACTGATATTAATGATCTTCATTTGATACTCATTGAATCAATAAACTTCCTTTCAATTGGTTTCTTTTCTCGTTGATTTAAGCTATCAAATAGCTTAAATTTTAAGAATGAAATTAAACGTTGTGACTCATATTGAAGTTATTTTTTTCAATGATTAACTATCGACCTGGCACTTTACATTGTGCTACTCTAATTTATTATGATGCGATCAAATAAAATTTGGGTTTTCTCTTACCCAATAATTAAGTATAGTACATTATTTTCAGTGAGTAAAATAAAAACAGTTATCGATGATTTAATTAGAAACATTTTCGGGTAAAGCTTGAACATTTAAAAATAGAACGACATACTTCTTATATCTAGTGAATCAAGTTAAACTATATTTCGTTGACGAGTATCAGATATCTGCCATCGTTTCAGAGTAATTACTGACATGTAAGCATCTCAAGTCAAAGCTCAAATCGAGCAGACATGAAATATGAATTCTACTTAATATATAATATTACTTTTAGTACTTGAAATAATTTAACTCTCGTCTTGGGTGCTATAAATTTTTACATAATTGGAGATAATATAGTGAAATCTACTAATTTGATATGTTTCTGATTGTTTTTGTAGTAGTCTAACCCATTTTATTTCAAACTTAATTTGGTCACTTGTATATAATTGGCCAAAAAAAGCATTTTCGTACAGTGCATTGAATTCTAATAAATCTACAAAATATTCTGATCGTTTCGCAACATATAATCCTGATCCCAGCAAGAAAGAAATATTTAAGCGAAGAAAGGATTAAAAACAAAAACAAAAACTTAGGTTATCACCTTCTTAACCAGTATAAAACGCTGACTGCTCTCATAAAAGATTAAAAATAATAAGTAAACGTTATAAGATGTCTATAGCAAAGTGAGAGTATGTCGAGAAAAAGTGTAAGCAAAATGGCAGCAACGTGTGAAGCTAAGCGAATTCTAAGAATTGAGTGAATTCAAACTATGCACGACATTCGAATAATGAGAGATACACATAGATTTAAAAGTACCCGAAGAAGTTTAATATCAGAGAGTTTTTAGGGTTCGAAAGATTCCAAGAAATTCATATCAACCTAGAAACACATGTACGTCGAGGAATGCAAGGTAGTTTGAAAAATCCTAGAAATGTTAAGATTGTCAGCAACCTGATGAATTAAAAGAATCCGTGAAATATGAGTGTGTGAGTGTTAGTGCAACGGCAAACATTATACCAACATCTTTCTCCCTACATTCACATCCACACCCTGGTCCAGGTAGTGGATAAGACCAGTTTAGATGCAATCGACGTATTCATACATAATGAATTTTGATACGTATATGTTTTTAACTCTTAAAATTAAAGTCGTTTTTCAGATCAGAGAACAAGTCCAGAAGCACATGAACAAAAATGCATATATGAACCTGTAATTGTTAAAATGATCATTTCACTTGTATAATTTTCGTTTTATTCTTTAAATACAAATAAGTCAAATTTTATGCCAGAAAACAGCCAGAAATGACAAACGACAGCTGAAGGTGATTGACATCTTACAGTTGAAAATTTCATCTCAACGAATCTCGTTTATGCTAGTATTGTCTCACATCATAATGATATCTAGTCAAAGTTTATATTAAGTAAAATAGCATCTTGCTGTGTGCAAACTATTATAAAGTTCAACTACATCTAACACATATATGAATAATTGAGGTTTTTTTTGTTTTATTTAAAAGAGAATCATTAATGATATCTGTTAACTGCTATATTCAACTTTCATCTTAATTATCTACTTGATAAATCCAAAAAACAATTCTATATATCGTGAACATATTTTTTTCTCTCTCACATCTTAATATTGTTGAATTGATAAACGGATCGTGATTGGTTGAAAAAATGAAAATGGGAAATATAGAATCATTCTTACCTGATGTCACTTTCTTGGAAGCAACACTGGCAGATTGCATTGGTGTCATCATTGTTGACGTCGATGGAGAAAATGTACTTGGTTTATGAACAATCGAAGAAGCTTTTTGCCCGTCCGATTTAGAAAATGGTGGTTTGACAAGTGTCATCGGTGGTATAATTTCTTTTAAATGAATAATATGCAGTTCAGGTGCTGGATTTAATTGACCCATCACTTCGAAATAGGAACCTGGCATAAGAATAATTTCTTTTTCGGTATCTTTAAAATATGAATGTGCAGCAATAGATTTTCCATTAATACATTGAATTGAAAAGAGAGTACGTTGTCCATGTTTACCCAAAAATTGACTTTTTTCTAGTACTTCAATACGAGTCGTACAAGAACTTACTCCCCACCAGGCGAATTTCATACCAGTTTTGTATTTAGAACTTAAATCGACATCTCGAATACCCCGCCATATTGTTTCAGTTTGTGATGGTAGTTTATGTAGTGCAGTAAGAAATAATTTAAGGTATAAAAACCATGGTTTCAAATCTTCACGATTTTCAGCACGTAATGACTGATTAAGTACATGATATAAACTTGGCCCACCATCAAATTGCATTGTATATAAATGTATTGAAGCTGATTCTTCTTGATTTAATCCATTAGCGGAATTTTGACAATTATGTAACGCAACCATAACATTATCTTCGATTTCATTAAAAAAACTAGATACCGGTTCAATAGCTACCGTAAGTGTAACAAGTGGTTTATCTTGATAGCCTTTGATCGGTGACAATAGGTGATCCACAGGCTCATTGTAAAGATCAGTGAAACGAGAGTTCTTACCAGGTTGCAATGCCTTGGCCATGTGATGTGTTTTAATTCACAACACACAAAAAAATAAATATCAAAAATCTAGAAAAAATAAGAAATAATCGAATCATGGTTGTTTTATTTTCATATTGGGTAGCATTGAAATATAATGATGAATAAGTCAAAAACAGAAACAAAGCATATAGTTTGATGCTTGAATCTATGCAGTATATTCTTGTATGGAAATGGTTATCATAGCATTTGACAGACAAAAAATAATAGTATTTCGATTAGACAATGATGAATTTCGAAATATTTTCGATCTTGAATGGAAATATGGTTGGCAAACATGACAGATTCTATACTCTACAAATTATCAGAAATTCAATTCAAATACTATTCATAGAGTACATATTGATTTGTCACAAAAACAAACATTTGATCTTATCAATACAGTTCATTCGTTTTCTTCATGAAAAAATAATAAGAATTTTGATTTTCTTTCTGCAAAACCTCGAAAATGAAACATATACGTTAAGTATAACCAATGGAATTCATTACACTTCATGGCTCTTCATACTATGCTGGCATTGCATTGTTGAGTAGGATAGTAAAACTCTTTTGTGATTTTACGACTGTTTCGATAAATATCTTGAGAATTTCTTACTATGATTAAAATTACTCTAGTCACGTATGCCATTATTGTCTATGAGAGTGAGTCGTGTTTCAGATAGGGGTACGCGAAAAAATCAACGATTTTCGATATTCAAAAACATGGCGGTCAACAGACTCTCAATTTGATCCTTTTGGAAGTGAGGTCTTAGTATGTCATACAAGAATACAAAATATTACGGTCAAACAATTTACTTCTGATGGGCACGAATGGACCGACCTGCGACACCACCGCGAAGATACCACCTAAAAAGGGTGGGTATGGGTGTGGGTGAGAGTGTATTCCAATCAGACACCCCCTCCACACCCTAGAAACCCTTAGTCCCACAGATCTATACTCACCAATCTCAATGTCCTATCTGTCGCAATCGTTTTCAATATTCGCAGTCTCGCGCAACTAATTATATAATATTCAAAATAGTGTCTGATGCTTTTCGAACCTTTCTAATAATTTACTCACCACAGTCAACTAATCGAACACTAAACGTCCTCGTTAATCTTAATTTTGTTCTGCTTACACCGTTCGTTTGTTTTTTTTCCAAATGATTCGCTTCTTACTTTTGCAACATGGGCGTGGGTGTGGAGTATGGGTGTGGGGTGTGGGTGTGGGGTGTAGGGTGTACGGTGTGGAGTGTGGGGTGTGTGTGTGCGGATATAGGTGCGGTTGTGGGTGTGGGCGTGAGTATGAGTGGAATGCGGCTATTGCTGTGCATCTTCTCCTAAACTACACACACACCCACACCAAATTTGACTGTGAACTAAATGTGGATTCAAAAATTCCTATCAGCTGTATTGATTAATCTAAGCTATTGTACATATTCTAATAATATTAGCTTCAGCTAAAACTCGTTGGATCATGCTGGAGTCCGAACCTGGCCGAATCAGGTTCTGAAAGCTTTGTAATCACTGGATTCGGGTCCAAAAAAGTACAAATCGGCTGGGTTCAGGTCCAGAAATTCTTGAACCTAACGGGCTCTAGCTTCAGTTCTTACATGCACCCCATATTAATATTGTTCCGTGACAGTTGGAGAAAGTCTACTGTACTTTCACCAATTGGCGAAAGTCCACTATACTTTCACCATTGGCGAATGTCATATTGGCGAAAGTCTTATTGGCGAACTTTCGCTAACTCCTCTTGGGTCGTGAGGTCGTATACTAAGAGGGCACCCTTTGGCTCTCAAGCCCTACACTAACAGGACACTCTTGGGTCTTCCAGTCCCATACTAGGGGGCTGCCCTTGGGTTCGCAAGTCCCACTATAGGAGAGTATTCTTAGGTCCTCAAGTCCTACTATAGGAGATGCCCTTGGGTCCTCAAACACCATACTGTGGGTGCCCTTGGGCCCTCAAGTTCCACTATAGGAGGGTATCCTTAGGTGTTTAAGTCCTAGTATAGGAAGTGCCCTTGGAAGCTCAAGTGGTTTTCATCCAACGTTAGAGCTGTACAGCTGACGCTTATCAGCGTGAGCGTTTCATTTCTACTTCAAGTATACGAGTTCGCGACAAGAATAGATCCGGTTGTACTTCTGTAAACTACGATCGTTGAGAGGAAGCTCGGGACCCAACTGCTAAGGGGTCGTCGACCTAAGTGCTAAGTTCCTAGCGTCAACCTATCAGCTCCGAGGCGGCTGTTTCTCACCATTATTGAGGAACATACCAATCTTCGTGTTAAATTCAAGATGATCCCCGACAAGCCAGAGGCCTAATCCGAACAACCATAATTTTTGTCCTGGTAATAGATGTGAAAAAGGACCCTGAGTTCTGATTAACTGATAGCTCATTTCCTTTGAACAATCAAATTTTAAAAGGCGTTTTTTGTGTTAGTTTTAGTACTAAACATAGGGCTGTTCGGGCTGATCCTTGGGTTTCTAGGTCCTTTTCCAGTTGACCAGGACATCCGCATGTTCTTTCCCCGAAATTGCTGAGAAAAAATTCCTCGAAGACTGATTGATCGAAAAAGAAAGCTGACAGTCAATCGGATTTTGGACCTTTTTTCTCGTATATTATCAAGATAAAATAAACGGCTGTTCGGGTAACTACTACGTTTTTCGATGGACCACTTTCATTTGATCCGAGCATCGGTATGTTCTTCATGGGAAAAGGTCTAGAAACAGCTCCTTGCAATCAGATTGATCCAAAGAGAAAGTTATCAGCCAAGCAAATTCAAGGGCCCTTTCTATTCGTCTACTCGTCCGATCAAACACGCCGTTGTTCGGGCCAATCTTAGGGTTATCGTTAGCCCACTTTCATGTGATCTGAACATCCGTATTTTCTTCCTTAAAAGAGCCAAGCAAGAGCTCCACGCAGTTGGATCAGCCGAGAAAAACCTATCAGCCAATCACATTACAAGAGACCCTTTCTCTTTCTTCTTTGTAGGACAATACATTGGTTTGCTCGGGCCAATGTAGACTTATCGCGGTTTCGCTTCAATTTCACTCGAACTTCGGTATGTTCTTCCCTGATAAAAGCTGAGTATGTGCTGCCCCGGATGTGGTGCGTAGATGCTAGGAACATAGAACTCGGTCTGAAGAGTCCTAAGTTGGTGATTCACAAGCTTTCGCTGGACAGCGGTAACCGTCACAAATACAAGCGACTCGATTCTTATCGGTAACACGTATGCTTGTAGTACAGCAGTGTCACATATCCAGGAAATCGGAGAAGTGCATGGAGATGCGGCATCTCCCGATGAAACCTTCTTTTTTCTATTCTTAGGCTTTAAGTCATGCGGGAGACACTGGTAGATACCAATGCAAGGGATGCCGCATCTCCCAGTGGAGAAGTGCAGGAGATACGGCGTCTCTCCAGGGGATGCCGCAGCTCCACAGGTAGACGCATCTCCCGCAGAGGTCTTAGGCTAAAAACCGAAAAAATGTTTTGTCTCGAGGACGCTTGGAGATGCATCCCCCGCATCGGCATCCCCCAGCATCTCCCGATGAAATTTTTTCCTGCTTTTAGGTTTTAACTCATGCAAGAGATACCGGAAGATACTGGTGGGGGAGACGCCGAATCTTCCGCACCTCTTCACAGGGATATGCGGCATCTCCCGCAGCAGCATCGCTCACAAGTGTGGGTGCGGGAGAAGGTATAATGGCCGCGTCTATTTGTAGTCAGTCTGGCATCTGCCGCATCTCTCTGCACTTCTCCAGCTTCTCCGATTTCTCGGATATGCGACGTGTCTTCCAACTTCTCCACAGGCTTCTTCAGTTTTCCCTATTTGCTGGATATGTGACAGGGTTCTTGAAGTAGAGATGAAACGTTTCGCTCATAAGCGTCAGCTACACAACCCTAACTCCCGATGTATACCGGCTGAGGTCCCAAGGATACATCACCATAATACGGTTTGTGGACCCACGGATACCTCTCTATAGTAGAAGTTGAGGATCAAAGGGTGCCCTCCTATAATAGGACTTTAGGGCCTAAGAGTGTCCCTATAATAGAACTTGAGGGCCCAAGAATACCCCATTTTAATAGTACTTGAGGATCCAAGAGTATCCTTATAATAGAACTTGAGGGTCCAAGGGTGCCTCCCTATAATAGGACTTAAAGACCCAAGGGTACCCCTATAATAGAACTTGAGGACCCAAAGATGTCCCTATAATAGAACTTCAGGACCCAAGGACATCTTCCAATAGTAGGACTTGAGGACCCTAGGGTACTCCCTGTAATAGGAATTGAGGCTTCTGTTTAAGGTTCCAAACAGATCCCTAAAAATCCCTAAAGATTCTCAAAGATTCTTGAAGATTCCTAAAGATTCCAAAAGATTCTAGATGTCAAAATCTGCTTTTTCTCCCTTGGCTTTTCCGCTGTTACTCTTACCAACATTCAAACTTTACCATTGCGTTTGTGTCCTCTTTATACCGTAGCTTCATTAAAGTCGCAAGTGCATCATATTCAGAGGTGTGGGTGTGCGGGCGTGGGGGTGGGTGCGGTTGTGAGTATGGGCATAGGTATGAGTGGAGTGTGGCTGTTGCTATGAATCTTCTCCTAACCTACACCGATATTCCACATCCCATGTCCCACATCCCACACCTCACGTTCACACCCATACCCATACCCACACACCTCAGATACATACCCATACTAACACACCCCAGACTCACACCCTAATTTCATAGTGTGTAATGCTGTTTACTCCGACCTAGACACATTGATCGGGGGACCAAGTGTTCTGACCGGCTGTCTTACGGATTCCTATGCAAGTTTAAATATTTTGATGTTTTTCTCATGACTTTTTGTATCACTTGAAACTTTTCGCTGACATCCTGATAAATGACTAGATAATTGCGACTCCCGTATCGTTATCATC
Organism: Rotaria sordida; assembly: GCA_905250125.1. Taxonomy (NCBI): domain Eukaryota; kingdom Metazoa; phylum Rotifera; class Eurotatoria; order Philodinida; family Philodinidae; genus Rotaria; species Rotaria sordida. Next base: position 9,343 of record CAJNOL010005245.1, read on the forward strand.
ATCAGTGTTTGTGAAAGCAGGAGTTTTTCTTCGTTACTCTCAAAGATTCGCATACTTGGTGAATTTATTAGTATTCTTCCTTGCAGATTTCGCTATCGTCCGAAGCTTTATGAAGTCATTTCTATGAATTTCTCTGTAAACCTAAAGTTTTCGCCGCCGCCCTGTCAAATTGATGAAAGGCATGAAATATTGCATACTGACTTCGACACACGACATGTGACGCAAAGCTTTCGATATGATTTTCACTCATAGTCGTTGAGAACAAAGTTCTTTCGTCAATGATTTGCGCTTTGTCTTGTCGCTCGAAATGATTGGCTCTTTATGTTTCATATTACTGTGAGTAGTGAAGGTTGTCTCTCTAGCTTTGTTACATCAGTGAGTGAAGCGAAGCTTTCTGACCTCACTGTAGTGGATTTTACTGTGATTGGAAGCTATTTCACTGTTACTCTTAGCAACATTCAAATTTTACCATTGTGTTCGTGTCCTCTTTATACGTAGTCTTATTAAAGTCATCAGCGCATTATCTTCATTTTTGCCTTCTTATGTCTATAATAACTGAAAATTAATGAGTAGAATGGGAGAAAAGAAGAAGTAAAATATCCACAGTTTCTTTGTTCTAAGTATATAACAGTCAAAACAATTTTTTTTTGCATTGCAAACTTTTCTAATAAGTTACTTACTAGGATTAAATTATTAAAGTCACCAAGTTCTTTATAATTTGAATAATATGTTGCTGTTGATTAGAACGTTTTCTGTGTCTTATACCGTTGGCTTGTTTTTTTGAATGATTCGTATCGTACTTTTGCAGTACATTAAACCCGTATCTTCCGTTACTATTTGTGTTTATCTCTTTTTTTTAATGTTTTTATAACTTCTTATCAATTAAGCACTCTATGAGAAGAACTGCAACAACAATAAAACATTCACTGAAAGATAAGACATTATTGATTTCGGTATAGTGTGAGGTGATTGGAATCGCTCAAAATTAGACAATGACTACTAAGGAGACATTTCATTGCATCTCCGTTCGATAATTCGATCATGATAGTTAAAAGAGCACGATTGTTCTAGAAGGACGTTGTTGCATTTAATTTCATGTTGAAATAAATAAAACTTACATTATCAGGAACATGAGACAATTTTCCTTTCAGACAATACAAAAGTTGATCATTTTTACTTCAATTCATTTTTCAATTTAAATAGATATTTTATATGATTTGACGTGTCATCTTATCTCTCAATAAACAAGAGGAAAAAGAATAACATTTAGCTCGTTCATTTGAACTTGAACTTCAAAAATATTTACATGCAAAAAGAAATATTTCGAACAAAGATTGGTTTATTTTTTTATCTAAATCTTATGAGAAAAACCAATCTTTTAAGATAGTCTAATATAAAAATCCAAAATGGTACGCATAGACTATTTGAAATTCTGATGTTTTAATAATATCTCATGATCAGAAGACATTGTTTCAGATGAAATCAAAATTGAAGGAAATCTCGAACGATTTTTCCATAGGCCGATCCGATACCCAAAGTGACGTTTAAAATACGTCAAGAACTTATTTTATGGAATGGAGAATTTAACATTATCGGAATGTGAAGATTGCTTTACATAAGTATTTACATATTAAGGTCTATTGAAAAATAGAATATTGATTAAAATCTATTACCGGTAGAAAAATCAATATATAACATGAGCATATTGTCCTTGATATTTTTTTTTGTGCAAAGCTGTTTGTGATATCAGACTAGTAAACAGAGCTGCAATGATAGCGAGGCTTTTATTGTCTTGTGACTACAGACTTTCTAGATTTCGTAGGAGACCGGCGAAATCTGCGAAAAAAGTTTTCTTGTCCGTTGACAATTATTTTGAAAGTGTCTTAGGTTTTTACGAAACCTTCTTTAGGGTTTAGATTTTTTGCAACTAAATGGTTTGGTATGGCACTTTCTTTTCGCAGTGTAGTCTGATCGACCTTCAGAAAAGAACTGGTTATCCTCAACATCTAAGTATAGTATCCGTAAAATAACCATTGACGATTTCAATTGGCCGAGACACAGTACAAACAAGTTTGATAGATCTAATTCTACTCGGAACCAGTTTAGGACACTTTTAATGAGAATTTGATAGAGAGATCTGTGAGAAACTGAATTTATTCTGTTGTACTTTTATACTTTGGCAGCTACTATGACTTACACGTTTGTCACTCTTTAGTCCCTTTAGTTCTTCTAGAGTCTTGGGAATGAGTGTAAGCTTGGACTTAGAGGAGATCTGGATCCACACCCAAACACTTACGCCCTGTTTCAAATTAAGGTTGATCTGATAACTATAAAGATGGAACATCAATAATTAGTGACAATACCATGGTATTGCGGATGTGAGTGTGGCTGTGGCTATGTGTCGGTGTCTATCTTCTTTCATTAACGCCCACATTTACATCCAGCCACTCACACCCAACACCTACATCTACGCCCATCCCCACATCCCAGGGCTGCCATACGTACCCCATTTTAGTTTTTGAATTTCTACTGTCATAAATTTGTCTATGAATTGCAATGAATTATAGTTTTTTTTATAATACTTCTCATGTCTCTGTAGAAACATTCATAATACGCAATAGTGGTGAAGAATCGACCAATGATTATTATAGTACTTTGGCGTCAAATGCAAGGTGAGGGGTTGTCTTTTAATCCCTTCTCTTACAATGATTATTGTTGTTTTACAACCAAACTTAAATGTTTGCTAGGGGACATTTGGAACTATATAATAGTATAATAATATTAGCAAATCATCAAACTGACCGTATAAAGAGAATAAACAATAGTATATGTGCAAAAAAAAGTGTGACATAAGTTTTATCAGGGATTAAAACGTATTTATT
>CAJNOL010005247.1:0-12214 GCA_905250125.1 Rotaria sordida
CATCTTTGAATGACAAATCAGTCGTCATCATTCGGCTAAGAACAGTCGACAACTCTCATGGATATACAATGAAAAAACTCTTCTCTCGAAAAAAATTACATTTTTCACATGTTACAGGTGCTCACTATAATAAGGATAGCTTTTGAATGATAAATGATAGAGAGTCCGGGATTGCGTAGGTTGAAAGAGCAGAGGTTGCTCTATCGAACCATCAGCTTAGAATTGCAAATACATAGAAAAACGTTTTTGTCCGGCAGGGTACAAAATCCTTAAAGACAACTAACAACCTTGATCAGCCACTAACCTATTGAATATAATATACATGTGGCCCCCAGAGGTTACTCTTTCTAATGGTGAAAAGACCAACTCGCTAGCTGCATCCGTTCGGGAGATATCCATCCTAGAGTTTTCTCCATCTACTTCTGGCGCCGACAGTAGTTTAAAACATGAGCTGCAAATAGCATACACAGAACGAGATATTCGAATTTCAAGAAATTTACAGTTTGTTATGTGCCCACTCTACGAAATTTCATCAACCTTTAGTTTTCTTTTTTCGTCATGGTTGGACGGAACACGACTATTTACATACCGAGAAACAATATTACACATATTCAAACGCAATTTGGCAGCAATTAGAATTTTTTGTTTATTACTCTTATAATTAAAAAAATGTTGTTCTAGACTTCGTAGAATTTGCTTTTTAATATGCGTGATACTGTTTTTTCTTATGTAAATGATCGTCCTCCATCCAACCATGATGAAAAAAAGAAAACTAAGTGTTGATGAAATTTCGTAGCGTGGGCACATGACAAACTGCAAACTTCTTGAAACTCGAATATCTCGGTCTGTGTACGTTATTGGCAGCTCATATTTTTAATTAGTTGGTTTGACAATGAGACCATTCATTTGATCTGACTATGATCAAGCTCCTTAGCTTACAGTACAGTATCTTTCACTCTAAGCTATATAATGTTTGTGTTGTCTTTCTTTACTATGAAATACTTTTGGAAATAAAGTATGAATCGATAAACAAAAAAGTGAAGCATTTTGTGCAAGTATGTCAACATGATAGCCCTTGATTTGCAAGAAGTTACTCTTTCTGATTAGTTTCCGATTTCGAAGAAAAAATTCTGATTTTTTTCTGATTTTCAAGTTTTTCATCTGGGAGTCCTGGTTAAGATACCCGAAGCAATTCTTTCCTTCTTCTTTTCTTAATTGTTCACAAAAAGAGCAAACAAAAAGTGCATGTGCGATTCAGACGGAAGAATAAAAATAGAGTTACTGTCTAATTCAAAAATAAATAAACCAGGGTGTGGGTGTGGGTGTGGGGTGTGGGTGTGGGTGTGGGTGGGTGTGGGTGGGGTGTGGGTGTGGGGTGTGGGTGTGGGTGCGGGTGTGGGCTGCGACGACATCATTTTACACTCACACCCACCCCACCCACACCCGCACCCACACCCACACCCTTATTTGGGCTCGACAAGCGTCAAAATTTCAATTGAGACAACATGATTTTTACCGATGAGAAGACATTCAAACTTGGCAGCAATGGAAAAAAAAGTTTGACGATTTCCAGGTGTCACCAATATTATTTGTATAGTTAGATATTCTGTCAAGCATGTGCAGCATATATAAGAACAGTCTTCTGCCTACTCCTTATCGTCAAGTTTTCTGAAGATCCACATAGCTAGATCATTCAAGAGGACAATGATTCTAAGCACAGATCTCGTCTGTCAATCGACAATCAAATTCAAGTTCTGTCTTGATTCTCTTCGTCACCAAATCAAAACCCAATTGAAGACATTTGGTTGATAATGAAGGATACAATAAGTTAATAAGTTAAAAACAATTCAAACAAACTCAAGAGTTGGAACAAGAAACAAAAAAAAGCATGGACAGCTCTATCAATTAACTTGACTGTCAAAATGGTTGATCATATGAAAAGACGAGCACAATATTCGATTGAAACAAATGATAACTATACATCATATTAAAATAAGATACATATGTTATACTTTAGTTCAATAATAAAAAGATTGTAAAGAAAAAAGAGGAGGACGAGAAAGACTTTTGCCCAGAGGTTTTATATACCTTTATTAGATGAAGAAATAGTTTTATTTCATTTTTAAAAAGAAACAATATCAAGCAAACACATTTTTTTATTATGATCTTTATTTGTAAACAATAATAAACGAATAAAATGAGCTTATTGCATGCTTCTTTTTTGTGTCCACGAAAACATTGAACTTCTTCTTTAAGATTTCTTATATCAAATAATTTACAAAAATGATCATGTGATGCTGATATTAACCAATTTCCATTATGACGATTCCATTTTAATGCCATACATGTATTTTTATGAGCATGACTAAATTATTTAATAAAAAAAAACAATCGATGGTTTTTTTTGTTTGTCTAAAATTAAAGAAATTAATTTACAGTGTTGCTAATTTTTTTCCACTTTTTGGATCCCAAAGAATAATTGGTTGTTGGGAATCTTTACTACCAGAAACAAGTAAACCTTTATGTGGATGCCAATCAACACATTTTACATCACATCCATGACCTAATTTGTTTTTTTTTTTAAATAGATAATAGAATTAAAGAAAAAAAAAGTAAACAAACCTCGTAATTCACGTTCTTCAGTGCCGGTCATAAAATCAAATATACGAATAAAACTATCATCAGAACAACTGGCAAATTTGCTATCATTCGGTGAAAATCTATATGAAAAAAAGAAAAATGATTCAATAATACGATTTTATTTAAATAATTTCAACTGGAAATGAAATATAAGATAATTCATTTCAAGTTCGATAGATTGATCAAAAACGATGAAAAACAATAAACATACATTCATGAGATTTCACGAGATGACTATTCAAAAAAATATTACCAGATTTTAAAATACATAAGGTCAGCTCTTAGAAAAGTTTTTCAAAAGTTATTGTGCATTAGATCTTACTGTTTAATTGCTTAGTCCTTGTAAATAAAATTGTTTACACAAAGAAATGGTCAATGATAATTAAAGAAAAAACAATGATTGGTTTACAATATTTCCAAGCATCCAATGTATTTGCTAACGATTTATAGTGACTGCCATAATATTCTCGAAATTCTCAGGTCAACTAACTACAATATAAACGGGGGTTTTAGGTGGTTGTTTTTACCGTTCGGTCGGGGTGGCATTACGACCGTATTTCACTGTGTACGGCACGATAAAATACAGTGGTAATACTGTGTCTACTAAATGTCAATTTACAGCTATTAACGACCACAAATTGTATGAAACGGCATGATACAATATCGTTTTCTAGGCATCTCGGCAACTCTAATCATCGTCATCGATTGGTATTACCTAGACCAATCGTTATGGATCACTTTATTATGCCGTTACAGCATGCCCAATATCACTAGCCATATCCTCACCTAAAACGTCATAATGTTGCCGTATTCTATCATACATACGCCCGTATTACTGACTCTGTATTTTCTGGTAAATACAACATCTTTAATGTATCGTATTTCACTGTAAACAGTCGTATTCTTTGATTAAAGTAGATTCTATTATATTTTTTATATTTATTTTTTTTTTTGAGAATAACTTTTTTTAATCATTAGGAATTTCATACTGATAAACTATTTATTATTTATTTCAAAAAAGTATATGCACTACTGTGTCAAGAATGATTCGCGAATGAAAATCTAGAATTTAACACTTCATTAAAACAATTAATTTCTTCGTTTGTCATCATTATTTACATAATGAATTTTCAAAAAAAAAGTCTCTTTGATTTTTTAATATTAAAAAAATCTAATATATTCCTCAAACTACTCTGTTGATGTTTTTTTTTTTCTTTAATAAATATAACTTACGTTAAACCTCTAACTGGATCATTATGTGCTTGATATACTTTAACATTATTCATATTTGATTGCCTATATTTAACAAAACCATTATGATCACCAGTTAACATCCATTGTTCATTATTCGACCAAATCATTGCACGTACAGCTGAATCATGTGCCTTAATTAAAAATACAATAAATCAATGAAATTTTTTTTTATTATAATGTCTACTTGTAAAATAGTTTCAAAATTAAATATTAATCCATTCCATAATGTAAATTCTCCACTAGATGCACCTGTTATCAAACGACGACCATCGGGTGTCCACTAAAAATTTTTCAAGTATTAAAAAAAATAAAATAAAATAAATATCGAAATATATACAACTTACACAAACACAACAAATTGGACATCGAACTTTATTTGTTGCTGGTCGAATAAATTTTGTCATTACACAATTTACTGGATTTAATAGAAGAGTATGAGGTGGAACAAGCTATAATAAAAACCAAAAACACATATTTTCAATTCAAATATATAATTAATAATCATTTTACATGTGGAATATAAAGAACATCAGGTTGTAATGATCGTCCATCAGTTAAATTTCGTTGCCAAATCGAATTCTAAAACATAATTCTAATCATAGTAATAATTAATAATAGTTCTCACTTCAAGATAACGTATAATTGATGAATTATAATCGACTGTTTTACGAGCCATTGTTTTAGTAACATTTTTCCATCAAAACCGATTTCACCTTGGTTTTTTTTTCAAAAGAAAAAACAATTCAAAATATTTTTTTTTGACATAAATTAAAATAGTTTTTATCAATTTACCAGGTTGGACAGGTACAATAGATGAATTAAGTGAATTAGATGTTTGACCACTTGAAGTTACATGATGATGTTGAGAATAATGAGGATGATGACCAGTGAAACGTGGTGGAGGCCTACAAATTAACAGAAATTATGAAAACAAAAAATTTTTTATATCAAAAACTCACATTTTTGTTTTTTTTTGGATAATCGAAACCTAATGCATTTATTTTAAAAACAATATTTAATAAGGAAGACTGACAGATTTCAGTGAGTAATAACGGAAGTTGAGTAGTTCTAAGATTTAACCCAACAAGATATTAACCAATGAAGTATTCGCCATCAATAGAGGGTGTTAAACAACATTTAATACATTATTAGTCAAAAGAAATCATTCTATTTTTCTATTGCTTAATCAATAGACACCAATTATTTTTTGCAAAGAATCATAACTACTAATTTTTTTTTTGTATTTCATCATCTTCTTTTTTCTTCGTATTTATTTTTTTGCTCAGTCAATCGTGTCATATAGAATATTTTGTTTTTTTTTCTTCATTACTTAATCATTGTCATTGATCAATGGAGTGCAATACGAAAACACAACCATTACGTATTGGTTTACTTGGTTTTGGTCATCTAGGACAATTTATTTATCAATATATTGAAAATGAACGTCATAAATTTATATATGATTTTGATTTAATTTTTATATGGAATCGATCAAAAGATATTTTTTCAACATATGATAAAGAACTTAATCAAAATTTAATTGTATCAACGGTTGAAGAAGGTTTACAACGTTTACCAGATTTAGTTATTGAAGTAGCACATCCAAATGTTATTGAAACATATGGTGAAAAAATACTTGATATATGTAATTTATTTATTGGATCACCAACAGCTTTTGCTAATGCATCACTTGAAATAGCATTAAGAAAAAAAACTCTTGAATCAGGTCATGTTATTTATATAGGTACAGGTGCTTTTTGGGGTGCTGAAGATATTAATAAAATGAATGAACGTAATACACTTCGTTCATTATGTATTACAATGAAAAAACATCCAAATTCATTTAAACTTAATGAACCATTACGATCAAAATTAATTGATGAACGAACAAAACTTGGTGATCAACCAGGTGAAATTATTATGTATTCAGGTCCAGTTCGTGAATTATGTCAATTGGCGCCAAATAATGTTAATACAATGGCTATTGGTGCAATAATTGCTAGTAATCTTGGTTTTGATCGTGTTCAAGGATGTTTAATTGCTGATACATCATTATATGATCGAATTATTGTTGAAATTGAATTAACAGGACCAGAAAAAATTATTGATGAAAATAAACAAGTGAAATTTCATGTGAAAACTATTCGAACTAATCCAGCTGAATTAGGTGCTGTTACTGGTACAGCAACACTTCTTTCATTTATTAGTAGTATTAAACGTGCAAAAGGTCGAAAGCCAGGCATTCATATTGTTTAATCAATTCATATTATATTTATACTTATACTACGATTTTTTTTCTCAATAATTTTTTTTTTAAATTTTTAGATAAAATAAAAAAAAATGAATGACATCAAAATCTTCTAGTAATGTTTCAACATTAAAACGAAAAGTACAAGTTGTACAACAATCACCATCATCATCGTCATCGTCATCATCTTCTACACCAGCAAAACATATTAAAAAAGAATCAAGTTTAGAAAAACGTATGGTTTATATTTATTATAGAGGAAATTAAAATTAACATAAATAATCTATAGAAAAATTTTAAATCTTCCTAAACAACAATAAATACAAGAGGTTTTCTCTTAGGAAAACTCAGAATAAATAATGACATGATATCGCACTTTATTAACTCTTTGGAGACGGTGGTACAAGAGTTGTACCACCTATTTTCCAGTAAGAAAAATGTTTGTTTCTCATAAAGCTATTATCATCTGTAAGGTAATAGGTCGTTCCAGCTACCATCGCATGCATATCTTTCCTCTCTTTCTTTCTGTCATATAGATGCTTCTCAGATCTTGTCTTTTCTTTCTGCTCTATACACTGACGTCATGATCACTTTCTTATCTTGATGTATTGCCATAAGGCTTTTATGTAATCATTTTGAGCCACATACAATAAATTGACGAAAGAACCGTTTTTCAATTGAAAAATAATTCCGTCCCCAAAGGGTTAATTTAAAAAACTACTTTTTATGGTATATAGCATATTCCACATGGTTGCAGAAAAGTTAGATTTCATTCTAAACTAACAAGGAAAAGTCTGAGATAATTAAAAGCTTTTGAGCCAAGGGGGAAACGACGTACTCCTGTACTCTGCGGAGTCCATGTACTCCAACTGGACTCCATGTACTCTCACTGGACTCTGTGGACTCTGTGGACTCTAAGAGTACAATGAGAGTCCATAGAGTACAGTATATTGAACGTTAAATATAGATTCACAATATCTTTAATATTTCTATTAAGTTCTCCCATTTCTTCGTCGGAAACGACTCTGATGAAAAACAGACTATTTTACTAACTAGATTTATATTGACTTAATTTTTATAACGAAATAAGCAAAACTGAACACGACCAGGATCTTAAAGAATCTAGAACTCTTCTTGCGCTGCGAGTATAAACTTCTTTTTTGGGCTATGTATCAGCATGCGAAACATAGATGTCGACTAACAAGTAGTGTACTAACTGTATCTCTCAATTAACATAAGTCTGTAACTAATCATTAACACAAAAATCGGTTGGCGATATCCGGAGGTCAAAAAATATCCATTTACAGATGAATTCGCAAATGAAAACACGAATTACATCATGACCCAAATATTGTTGACAAGTCTATTGCATTATTTAGACAATGAATTCAAATCATTTTTTTCTTGTAACATATGAAAATACGTTCTATTGTTGTTCTTCATCTACATTTTAAATATTTCAATACAAGATGCAAAAGCCAAATTATCAAGTTTTTTTTTCAAAAATATAATAAAAAAAATGACTTTTGACAAAAAAAAATAACAAAAAGTTCTAACAATTCATTTCTTCATTATGTCCTATTTTTGCATAACACGAATGAGACGATCGTTTGACAAGACCTGCTTGTTTTCAGTGAAAATCCAACAAGCAGTCTGTTTGTGAACAAATTTTTTTTACCACCTATTTCAACTTCAAAAAAAGATTTTGCCAACTCGGGTCGAACTGTGTCGAATACTCGCATTCCAGAGAACTTAATTCCATCTAAATCATTTAAGATTTCATTTGACGAGATACATGATGTTTCATCTTGTTGATCTTCACTTTCAACGTCACTTTCTGAATCGAGAACAATATCTAATTCATCTTCCGAATCTGATGTTTCATCTTTTGATTCGTACAAGTCAGAATAATCCATAATATTTATTCTTTGTGTTAGGATGTTGTGAATATAGCAGTTAAGTTGTTTCATATTTATAATCTTCTTTTCATCAAGAAAATTTTTAATTTTAAAACCATGTATTAAGTTAGTAGCATCATTAAATGCTTGTAAAACTGTATTTGTAATTATATCGACATTGAATGTATTATGATTTGAAATTATATTATTTGTTTTTTTAATTTTTTTTCCTTGTTTATAATGTTTTGGAAAAACAAGAGCACCATTCATTGAGAAAAATTCACTCTCAGTTTTGATTTTATTTAAGAGAGAAAGTTTCTGTGCACGATTAAGAAATTCTTGTACAGTAAAATTTACAACAGACGAAAATGTTCCTGACATGGAGCGGGCAGAGCGAAACATACCCTCACAGGTTTGAGAACTAAATAAGTAAATATTCATTGCTTCTGGTGGTAACTTTTTTTCTGTTACTAATAAGGCAAGATACATTAGTTGATGAGCATTGATCTCAATACAATAATAGGCATTATTAGTAATAAAGAACTGATGTTTTTTATTTTTTCGATTATTTTTAATTCCACTAAGTTCATATAAAATATCATCTAAATCTACTTTTCGCATGTTAGCAATCCAAGTGTACCACCAGCGACTAACAAAAACTGAAAACCATGCATGATAAAGTCTATGAATTGGAGTTGTTTCTTTGTCATTGTATGCAATTATAATAGAACGAAGAAGGCGAAGATACAATATTATGCCTTCAGAATTAGGAACATTAGTTAAATTATTAATTACATTGTCACTACATATCTTAACACAAGAACTGAAATTTTGACGATCCTGTGGAAAAATGTCAGATTTTACTAAACCATGTTGTAGTTTTGGAACGTTTTGAATTAATGTTGAGAGGTAATCAATAGAAATGCAGCTATTTCCAATTAACAAATTAGCTTTACGAGATAATAGTCGATTACGCAATTTAGTACAAAGATGCACTGTAAAAAAAAAAGGAGTTTTACCAAACTTTGAAGGTTTCGCAATGGTTTTCGAAACCATTTTAAGTTCCGTGGGATGAAAAAGGTTTCGTAGTCTTCATACTGAACCTTTTTAAGTTCCGAAAACCGACGAAGGTTTCGAAGTTTCACGACGAAACCGTCCTAGAGTTTCGTGCACTGTGTACTGAACTTTCGGAGATTTCGTATGTTTCGTACGAAACCGTTGAGAGTTTCGTAGAGCATCTAAAGGTTCCGTAGTAGTTCTATGAAACCTTTCATAGTTTCATAAGTGCTCTTATGGTTCCGAAGATGCTGCACGAAACCAGCCGTGGTTTCGTAAAAGATATACCGAACCATTACATCATTTAGAAAGCTACGAATAGTTTCGTACAAGTTATACTGAACCTTTTGATGTTTTACGAAACCTCTGATAGTTTCGTGGAGCAGACAAAGGTTCCGTATATCTTATACGGATCTATCAAAAGTTTCGTAAAACATCAAAAGGTTCGGCATGCACTATACGAAACTGTTCATAGTTTCGTAAATGATGTAATGGTTCGGTATATCTTTTACGAAACCATGGCTAGTTTCGTACAATCTTTCCGTAATTATTAGAGCACTTATGCAACTATGAATGGCTTCGTAGAACTAATACGAAACCTTTAGATGCTTTACGAAACCATCAATGGCTTCATATATTTTGTACAGAACCATAATAAAGATTGTGAAACCAACAATAGTTCCGTACAAATTGTATGGAACCATTTTACTACTTGCGGAACTAAGGGTGGTTCCGTGTTCTAGATACAGTACCTTTAGGTGTCCTACGAAACCGTAAATGGTTTCGTATATTGTATACAGAACCATAATAAAGGTGGCGAAACCCTCAATAGCTCTGTACAACTTGTACCGAACCATTTTACTGCTTGCGGAACTAAGGATGGTTTTGCGTTTCATATTCGGAACCTTTAGATATGCTACGGAACTATCATTAGTATCGTATAATGTATTCGGAACCTTTAGATATGCTACGAAACTATCAGTAGTATCGTATAATGTATATGGAACCATAATATAGTTTACGAAACCACCAACAGTTCCGTACAAGTTATACGAAAAAATTTTACCCCTTACGACACTAACGGCGGTGTCGTAATGTATATACGGAACGATTATAGGTTTCGTACATTGTTTATGAAACCATTATGTAAGACTTACAAAATTGTCAGAAGCTTCGCATAACAAATGCGAAATGTTTTGGTATTCTAGAAAGCCGATCATGGTTTCGTTGGTTAGCTAAACGCTCCATTCCATTGCACGACATCAATGATAGTCTCGCAAAATACATTAAGCTTTATCAATTTTCCCATAGAGACTGTTCAAATTCTAGTAAGCGATGACAGGGTCGCTCTGCTTCGCTTGAAAGCATATGCCATAATGAATACCATCGAAAATTTCTTACTTATTCGTTTGGCTAAGAACGTTCCGCTGTTCGCTATAATACTTTAATAGAGAACACTCATCGACACAAAAAAGCTTATTAGCGAACATTGGAGGTATAAGAAGGGAATATCGAAGAAGTGTCCGTACAAATACATAATGCACAAGCCAGAGAAAAAGATCAGGGTATGGCACAATCAGATGATCATACAGATAATGTCAGGTTTACTTATCGACTCCAGATACTAGTTAACCGAGTGCCGAAAGATAAATTGATAATGTTTAGAGCTCACCGAAATAAGACAAGCACATTTTGGATGTGGGCCTGAGTGTGGGTGTACGTTTGAGTGTGGTTTTCATTCTTTGCTTTATCCACACCAATCATCAACCCACACCCACAATTTTTACTGTTACCCAACCAATGCTTTCTAGACTAGAATTTTCCAAAACATATGCATTTATTCCTTCATCTGATATTTTCACTCGCGTGCTATCATTTATAATATTAAGCACCAACATTGAGTAGTTAATAGATATCTATAAGGAGAATCATCAATTAGGTAATCTAAATTGATGAAGATCACCATGCAGTAGATGATTAATATGTACGAGGACCAGCAATAGGTGAGTCATTTGTATTATTGAGGGCCAACATCAGTCTTTGATCTGCGACAGACAAACACACAAACACGTTTTATTTCATATGACCTCCCTTTATTCGAAGGGAAAAAGTCAGATTTTTGCCCAGGTCAAAGATGTACGGCAGGAAACGATAGGATCCTGCGAAATTCCGGCCATTTCATGGAAGCAGTATTCCAAAATCGGATCCGGCTTCCGGATCCTGCTTAGTTCCCGCTAATTCCTGCACCAGGATGCAATGTTCGGATACGGTTGTCGTTTCCGGTCCGGTTCCTGACCAAGTTTCCGGTTTTATAGCACGCTAACCGGATCCGAGCTGTATACCTGCCGTTTCCAGTACGGTTCCGAACAAAGGTTCCGGTGTTCCTTCCCAACCGCAGGATCCCGGTTATAAAGCACCCATTTCCGTTCCATTTACAAAGCTCACATCCGGTCGTATTAAAGATCTGTGAAAGATATTTCGAAGATATTTCGAAGATATTTCGAAGATCTTTCAAAGACTATCAAAGAATTTCAAAGACTTTCAAACACCTTTCAAAGATTTTCAAAGATATTTCAAAAATCCTTCTAAGATCTTTCGAAGGCCTTTCCTAGAACTTTAAAAGACTATCAAACACTTTGAAAGATCTCTGAAAAAGCTTTCAAAAATCTTTGAAAGATCTTTCTAAGACTTTCCAAGACCTTTCAAAGCCTTTAGAACACTTTGAAAAAATGCTTCAACGATCTTTCAAAGGTATTTCTAAGACTTTCAAAGATCTTTCAATGGTTTTTCTAAGACTTTCAAAGATCTTTCAAACGTCTTTCTAAGACTCACAAAGATCTTTCTAAGACTTTTCAAGACCTTTCAAAGACTTTACAAGACTTTGTAAAAATGCTTCAAAAATCTTTCAAAGGCTTTCGCAGACTTTGAAAGACCTTTCAAAGACTTTCCAAGACCTTTGAGAGACTTTGAAAAAATGCTTCAAAGATCTATCAAAGGTCTTTCTAAGACTTTCCAAGGCCTTTTAAAGAGTTTAGAAGACTTTGAAAAAATGCTTCAACGATCTTTCAAAGGTCTTTCTAAGACTTTCAAAGATCTTTCAAAGGTCATTCTAAGACTT
>CAJNOL010005248.1:0-12210 GCA_905250125.1 Rotaria sordida
TTGATCGATCTCGACATTTTTTACGTTTGAATTTTTTCTCAACCGACTTTCTTTTTCTGTTTATTTCGTATCTAGAACGATTTCATTTACGTGAACGACGACACGAAATCTTACAAAATAATTGGTTATTCAAATGTCAATGCCATATTTGTGAACGACATGAGAAAGATAAAAAATCTGATGAACAATGGGCCTCTTATTCAAATGACAACGATTTTATTTTGGAATATGATTCGAAACTATCACAAGAATGTATGGAAAAATTTTCCAAATCACTAAAATTCATACAAGAACATTATCATAATAGTTTATTACAAATGTTTATGTTACATTTCAGTATTCTTGTACCATGTTGTATGTTGAAACAATGGCAAGATGTTGTTAAATATTCAAGAAAAGCAATTTGTCTTGGAAAAATAATCTATGGTGATGATTATGAAAGATATTTAATACCAATAAAAGAAATCATTGAAGCAAAAGTGCCGATGGAATATCATACTGGATTAGAAAAATATTTTAAATAAACATTGTATTTTTGAAAATAAAACTGACGGTATAGGTGTGAAATATGAAAATATTAATCGGTCTGATTTTTTTGTCTGTTAACACTCAGATGTTTGGATGCATTTGACAATAGGAATTGATGAATAAAACGAGTATAAACCAGAATTCAATTGAGGTACGCTCGATATTTGAGAAAATCCATCTGCGAAATACCGTGCTGAGGCATTTACCAATTCAAATGATCGCATAATCATTTTGATTTTGATTTAAATTTTAATTGTTTTTTCTAATAGAAAATAATTTTTTCCAAATGTCGATAATCAAAGAAAAAATTCTGTTGAAGGAAATTAAAAAAATTCAGAATTAATTGTGCTTAGCTTTATTTAACTAATTTTCAATTTTATTACAAGTAGTTTTTATAAATATTGAAACTTGAGTAAACTCTGAGTCAAACTGTAGTAATTAGTACCTTCAGATGTGTATGGATATGTAAAAGTTGATCACTAGATAATATGGCTCAATCGGGTAGACGACGAGTAAGTAACGCATGGTATGCATGTACGAATCTAACTTTCCGCACATATTTCTATCATTTAGACTAGTCCGAACTAGACCGCTACATAAGACTGAAACCTAATAGATGTCGCGTCACAGGCGCTCTGCTTTTTGTGTACTCAAAAAGTGAGTACACTCTAGAATCGGTCAGTGTGTCCGTCCGTCCGTCCGTCCGTCCGTCCGGCCGTTTACACGATAACTTTTGAAAGGAGAGTCAGATCGCGATGAAATTTTCTACACAGTTTAGTCTTAACAATATCTCGGTCGAGTTCGAAGATGAGAAGGATTGGCCGAACCATTGCTGAGTTATTGCAAAAATAGTCATTTTTCCCTATGAGAAGATAGACCCTTCTCTGTTTTCATAAAAAACTTTTCCTATCATAGTCATATAAAACCCCAACTATTATATACCATTCGATAGAGAATTTCACGAGCTACAAAATGGTATATAAAACATAAAGAAACAAGAAAGCTAACTCGCCTATTGCAAAGATAATTAATCGGAATTCGGTTCTGTTTTTGTCCACGCTCTATGTGACCCACAATTAGAGCTCTATCTTCCCATCACAGAGATGATAGTTCGAGGTTTTCTAGAATGGAGAACTCAGATCTATGTTCCATTCGCCTCGAAATCCCATTGGTTGAACGGTAACCAATAGAAATCAAGTTATAGGAAAAACGAGTTTCATAGGGTAAATCAAGGTGAAGAGTTCAAATCTGAGCTCTATTCATCTCTAAATCCTATTGGTTGAGCAGTAGCCAATAGAAATCAAGTGTTTACAGAAAGGGTTTGCCAGGACAATTTTGATGTCCACACATTCTAGGGTGACTCATCTGTCTCATTCACTTTTTGAAGTACACATAACTCTCGGATTTCAATCCGAGGTTTCCACATTTATTTTAATTTAAAATCTATTTTCGGACGGGATGTCCAGACGGGGTTAAAGATTCCAAACCATTTTGGACTAGTTATGTAGTAGGACTTTTTGAGAAAACGACTAGACATGACGCATAGTCACGACTAGAAAAATGACTAGTCTTTTTACCCGTCCTTTGCTCGCTTGGGAAGGCACAATGTTACTTCCATTAGTTCAGAAAAACTTTCGTCACTTGTACAGCTCGAATACACTAACTTTTTTATCGGAACAAGAAGATCATCGTACTGCTCGATATCAAAAATCGAAGTTTAGCCATTAGTAATATTTCCAATAATTGTTATAGTCATTGGATTATATATTTCAAACTCGATTGAATAAGTCGCTTCATTGTTGAAAAATAGATATAAATTATGGCTGGATTATGTCATTGCTACGAATTGTCCATGCAACGAATTGTTCGTGTGACGAATTGTCCATGTGACGAATTGTCCTAGCACCATCATCTTCACATCAATTATGAATATTAATTAAGAGAAAAAGAAATTTAAATCATAATTTAGCTTTATATGCATTGTTGAGATCTGCTTAAAATAAATTATTTATTGTTTGTCTAATCTATATATAATACAATTGGTGAACCATAATGAATGAGTGACTTAGTATTTCGACTAGAAGTTTTTTTTTTGCCTTTTTAACACTTAGACCTGATTATTTTTCCAGAAGATGTTCCGTCAAACTCTCTACAAAAATTTAATCAGACTTATTTCTCTAGGGAGTTAAGAAGAAAAGTGAAACGCACCCATTTTCTAAGCTATTTTTTTGTAAAAGTTTCTGAGTATTTTAATCAACTCTATAGGCAACGAAACTAAAATGTGAAGATATTTTTGAATATTTTGAAGTGTACTTGTTCTAAATGACCCGAATCTGCTACATTTTAATCTTTTTCTAGTTGAATTCCAGAAGAAATTGATAAGATAAAACTTTGCCACTCAATCTTGATAAAGGAATCATTTTTCCTCAAAATGAAAAACAAAACTCGAGTTCAAAAGATACTAATTACTTTAGCTTCATTATGTAAAATATCCATAATCTGTTGAAGTTTTTTGAATGTCTAAAACAGAAGAAATTCGATACTAGTCTCTAAGATTCATTTCGTATTTATTCACTTGGCTCATTTCTATTTGTTGAGAATAATTCTTCGTTTAGTTTTTCTTCTTAAAGTTCCATAGAAATAAATCTGATCAAGTTATTATAGAGAGTTTGACTGAACATCTTCTGGAAAAACAAACAGATCTGAAGGTTGAAAAGAAAAAAGAAGTTATAGTCGAAGTATTGAGCTAGGCTCATTCTTTTTTAGTTCACCCACTATTCACTCATAAATCTATATCAATCATTACAAATTCGAATGAACTACTACCCAATTCTTCTTTTAAAAATCAAGTTTTCTAATTCAATTTATTTTTTTTCTTTTCTAATGTTACAAAAAATATTTAAATACTAAAGTTGAATGTCTTTAGAAATTACATAATAAACGTAATAAATCACTTAGAAAAAACGAAAGACATGTAATTTTCAAATAGTTCAACGCATTTATTTTCTCTTTGAGAAATTCTAAAATCAAACGAATGCAATGAAACATTTACTAGTCAAAAAAGAAAACATTGAAAAACACAAGTAAAATTTGAATTAACTCAAACAACTAAAATAACATTAAAAGCACTAACAAATGAACTTATAATCTTTCAAAATCTCACATTTCAACAAAAGATTTTATTCCCACAAAATACGTACCTGTCTATATTATATGGTTTGATGACGATGAACTTGTTTATGAGGTTTATTATAATATTCATTCTTTATTACGAGATTTAAATCTATTTACTAAGTAGAAATAATCTAATATTCAAATATAGAAGAATATAAAGATTAGTCATATTATAAAGAGATTAACTAGGTCACTCGAGAAATTACAACACAGTTTAGATAATTCAAATAATTCTATTGTTAAACAAATTAATTTACCTAGTATTCGAAGCCTTATTATATGATGTGAGGATATCATTCTTTATTCAGAATGTAAACGTTTAAGAATTTAATATGTTAGTTACATAATGAATACATATCTGAAAAAAAAGAAATCGATCTTTTTTGTTTGATACGAATAGTCTAAATAATTTGCTATTATTGAAAATTCGAATGATTCTCGTCATTGGTGGTGACTTTGCAGTAATTGTTGATCATGATCATGAAAAAACTAAGAATAGATGTTCGTTTTTAGGATTTCATTGATAAACATCTATCAAATAATGCAAATATCTCACCAATTGATAAAATATAACTTGAATATTATGAAAAGTCTCTTAGAGAGTTCGAAAAAATTTTTATTCATCAAATTATTGTTAGTTGTAAATGATCAAAACAATAAACATCTATCTTAGATAGAATTATTAATTGAAAGTCATCTGATCATTTAATTCCATGGTGAGATGTAGCAGAAATTAAACGAGATAAAAGAATATTTATTCGGAGTATTTATTTGATGTATTCAACACCAAGTGAATACTTTTCTTTTATCTATGACTAATGATCAATGTGTTTCTAAAGCAACTAAAGTTACAGATAGTCTTAATGATCGAAAATTTCAAACTGTTTATTTTATTGTCATACGTGAGAATAACCAAGACAAAGTTCACTTATGACGTAATTCAATCACACGGGACTCAAAATATGATGCTTAATAAATCAAATGTTATTTTCGTTTTCATTTTTGCTAAACACATATTCAAACGTCAAAAGCGTTCGTGATGTTTCTTTTCGCAAGTTATTAATAATAAAATAAGCTATTAGTTTAGATTTGTAAATTCTTGATGTCTGTTTTCTTCTTCTCGTCTGTTTTCGATTTCGATATTGGAGTGGTTTGTGTCGAACGAACAGTATTAAACAATTTCAAACATTTTGCTTTTTTATAGTTCATTTTATTTTCAATGGATGAAATCATTTAACTTTATATGAAATGGAAGATACTATGTACATGATCATTTTTATGTATTCTATCTCATACGTATCTGTGTCTAGAATAAAGCATATTGTCGTCAAATTAAACGATCAAAAAAGACATAATCGATTATAACAAAAGCGATTTCTATCAGACAAAGACTATTAAGTACTTTAGTTTATAATGATCACATTGTTTTTTCTCTAATTAACTTATGTCAATTTCAAACTTTTTATCGGATCTATTATATTTTTAATTCTGGAAAATTTCTTATTATTAACTTACCAAGGCTTGAGAACTTTGAAAGAAATTGAAGTAATTTGGTATTGATTCGAAGATGAATAAGAGATTGTTCTACTTGAAAAAATTGATGGAATGAGTTTTATGAAAAATAATTGGATTCTTTCGATTATTATCATGGAGATGTGGATCTGATTCTTAATTTCAACCACGAACAAACGTGTGGATGAGAGCGTGAGGTATAGATATCGATGTATTTGTTTTGTTTCATCCAATACTAAACCTGAAACTCACATCCATACTCGAGATCTATCTATATCATATTATCTTCTGTCAGACTCTTTTCTAAGAATTGTCAACCAAGATGATTAATGCATCAAACAAAAACTGATGTACTTTTGTTACATACATCGTTTGCAATCGACATAACTTGTTTTATATATATAAATACTAGGTGGTCCCGATTAAATGGCAATATCAATAAAACTGTAAAACTCTGTTATGTGTCCTTTTTGTAGGAATAAATTGTGTTATTTTTTGTTTTATTCGATAGCATTTTGAGGAATCAAGAAATAAAATTATTCATTTTATTGGCCTTAAAAATTTTTATCTTTTAGATGCAGTTCAAAATTTTCCAGATGAAAACGTAAACTACAAAAAGATAATTTTTTTCTTAATGAAATTTCCAAAAATCTTTATTAGATATGAACAATTTTGGACATTTAGAAAAATTTGTAGAAGTCGAATAAAAATGAATCTTTTTCGGTTATGCCTGTTTTATTTTAAGAAGAAAATCGGGACGTAGTGCATGAAAGTCTATGATCAAATTTTTGAATTTTTTTGGAATGACATCATTAAAATAAACTAAATTTCTATCGTTAGCAACCTAATTTGAAGAAATTAGTTATTCAATTACAGTACTTGATTGAAACAGACTTCATTCTATACGATAATAAAGGACACTTTTTATTGTATGAAAACAGAGTTGTCTTAGCGATTTCTTATATTAACAATCTTAGAAAAGTATTCGAGTTTTTTTTTCTCAGAAAAGAACTGTAGAAAGTTGGACATGTCGAAGCTTCACAGTATTGTTTGGACAATATCCTTCTGTGTAAACTTGAGATTAATTGTTCTTATATATTTTTTATAAAGAATTGAACGGAGAATTTTTTGAAAAGAAGTTTAAATGAAAGTGATGAGAACTGGAGGAGATATTGGCGAAATATTAACACTGTCATTGAATCTAGATCATCCGGTAGATAGAATAAAAACAATACTCTGTGATTAGCAACAGCAGTAGAGTCCATCGGGTTCAACTGTTTTGGATGTGTACTCATTATATTTTCCATAAAATTTCTTAATCCATTTCGACTGTCTCTACGAGAATACAAGATAGCACTTTTTTCGCTTATTTAAATTCAGCAACTAGCATGTCCTACACATTTCTCAAAGCATCTTGATGGTGATCGGACAAGAGTATGACTTTTACTTTTAGATTAGCAACTGTTGGATCCGATCCGATGAGCTCTACACAGGAGCTACATTATTTTTCAATTTGTGAGGTTACGCTAACCGTGTTTATATCTGTTTCACTTCGTGTTATTTTGTTCAACGATGTGTATTACTTTTTGTTTTATTTTTTATTTTTTTTGGTGTATACTAGAAAATTACAAGGAAAAGCAAAAATGATTTTGTTATTAATTTAAGAATTGATCGATAATGTTGAAGTATTAATTCAACTAATTCATCAAGATGTGAATGTTGATAAAATTCTGAATGATCTTTAATTCGAGTAAACATCACGTGTTTTAAGTAAAACCTAACATTACAAAAATCTTTAAATAATAGAAAAAAAGAAAAACGAATAAACCTTTGTTTCTGAATTGTTCGCAAAAGACTTTTAGTTGCATGTTAATATAACATTTTTCTTTCAATTTCTCGAAGATATTTTCTTAAACAAAAAAAGTTTTAAATTTTGATCTATTCATTTGTTTTTTTCTAAAATTAAATTTTACTTGTCAAGATTTGGTTTATTTAATAATTATCGAAGAACTTCAAATAATATTAATAAATGTCCATCAACTTGAAAAAGAAGATCAATAAATAAACGAATTGATTAATACATCGAAGAATTAAATGAACCCGTACGATCAGCATCTAATGATTGAATATGCCAAAATAACCTATGATACAAAAGAAATTGCCGAAATTTCGACCCATGTTTCTCCACTTAGAAACATCGTAGAAAGTGAATTGTTTTTTGCTATTGAAAGAGTACAGTCTAAATTTGAAAAAACCTACGGCAAAAATTTTCTGTGATTAATTTTGAACGAGAAAAAAGTTCGATATGAAACATCTTGAAAAGAACTCTTGCAACATACTTTTTTCTTTATTTTTGTTTTTCTCAAATCTGAAGAAAAATTTTTTCTTAAAAACTAAACAGATGAGAAAGTAGTTCATACAAAACTTAATCGACTTTCATACTTTCGAAAGTTTCTCAGGAGTTCTTTAACAATAAATAAAACGTCTTTGTTTTGATAGAAAACACTACTTTACATGTGATAGATAGAACATTAAAAATAATTCTTTATTTAGGACTTAAACATGTTGTTAGTAGATGCTAAAATTAATTTAAATTTTTAGAGAACTGCATGTTATTTCAGAGAGATTTTTTTATTGAAATATTTAATTTGAAATTTTTCATAAAATGATGATACTTATACAACGAATATAGTTACCATCATGTTTTTTTAAATTGAATAGAATCGTTCGCTCAAATAAATTAGCAACTGTAAAATTGTCGAGCTATTTTGACAGGACGTTTTTATTTATGTATGAAAATTATCTTTGTTGTAATAGGATTCTCGAGTAGTTTATATTTAAAAATAGAATCGAAGAGTTATAAATTAGGTGAATTCTTTTTTTTTTTTATATAAATATCATTTATTTTTGTTTCTTGATCTTCTTGTATCAAGAATAGTCAGAACCTTTACTATATGCTTCGAAGATTGGAAGAATATGACGAATTGTTAGAGTCCTTGTTTTTCATCATTTTTATCCACAATTCAATTGTTCAAACAGAAATCGATTTATTTAAATCACAAGAAATTTTCATATTTAGTTTTTAAAACTGTTTGTATGTTTTTACTTTTTATATCTTTTATTGAAATATATCTAAAAGAATTTTCGATTCGAATCATATATAGTTTTGTAGAGAATTTTAAGGTCAATCTTTTAATGAAAATAATTGTTTTAAATAATATGAGCAATACAGAAAAGAATTTGAAAATACAAATAACGTAGTTCTTCATGGATCATTCTTCAATTTCGAGGGTGTGGGTGTGGGTGTGGGTGTGGGTGTGGGTGGGTGTGGGTGTGGGTGGGTGTGGGGTGTGAGTGTAGGTGTGGTTGTGGATAGAGAAACGAAACACCCACACCCACACCCACACCCTTAAATTATTTTAGATCAGCACATTTATTAATTATTATTCTCTTGTGATTTAATTTTCGACAGGAAATCGATTGCTGAAAGACAAAGTTAAGAATAGCAGATTGAACTTGTCTTTTCAGTAACGGATAGATAGCTCTGTTTTCTAATTGACAATAGTACAAAGCGCGTCTGCGAAATTAGCTGTTCATTTATCTTTATTTATTACTTATACAAAGTATATTATTTTTTCATTAAATTGCTATTTGGTTTTCGACTTTATCGATTGCTGAAAAGTAACAATTGACAGCAGCAGATTGATTTGTCTCATAGATATATAGGTCAATCTGTTTTTCGATTGATTTATCCACCATGATGAGACTCTTAAGTAAGGTCCGAACGCCTTCAAGTTTGTTTTACTCATCATTGTAGTAACGACATCTGCTAGTATGATAGGAAGTCTCTCGAGAATTTGCCGTGAAAATTATAGTCTATATATCACACTTTTGATGTTCCCAATCATTTGAACGGATTCTTAATCAGCACTATGTGGTAAGATCCTTAAGCGAGGTAGAAACGCATCATACTTTGGTTGAGGCACCTACTCTCAATCGCAGTTTATTTGAGCATAGAAATCAAAAGATGAATAAGAAAAGATCACAAGAAATATTAGTGAGACTAAGCAGAAGTTAGAAACAGTGAATGAAATTAAAAATAGTTTAAGGTAGAAGTTGCGATATTAACAAGTCTGTAAGAAAATTTTTAGATTGTCAGCTCCTTCATTGACGACAGCGAAATCCAGTTTACCATCATTGTCCAAATCACCAACGGAAACCAAGAACGGAAGAGAGCCATAACCGATCGAAAAACTTTTTACATCAGCGAAGGAGCCATTACCATATCCAAGCAACACACCAATGTTGCTTGTGCCATAGTTGGCGACAATAATGTCCGGCAAGGTGTCGTTGTTGAAATCATCAACGGCAACCGCGTTCGGTTGAGAGTTGAAACCGGTCGTGAACGTTTTTTGACTTGAAAAAGAACCATTGCCCCATCCGAGAAATATACCAACACTGTCATTGCCACGATTCGCGACGACGATATCAAGTATCGTATCGTTGTTGAAATCACCAACAGCTACAGACCATGGAGAGGAATCGGTTGGATATGTCATTTGATTTGCGAAAGAACCATTGGCATATCTCAGAAAAATACCAACATTGTTAGTGCCTGGATTTGCAACTGCAATATCTGTTTGACCGTCATTGTTAAAATCCTCAATGGCGAACGATCTCGGTCGAGACCCATTCCCAGTTATGAGACTCATTTGCTTTAGAAAACCTTGATCGGGATATCCAAGATATACACTAACACTTGCCTCATTAGCATTAGCGACGACGATATCCAGTCGGGTGTCATTATTAAAATCATCAACAACTACAGATGTAGGACTACTGCCAGTTGAATATGTTATTTGATTTGCAAAAGAGCCATCGCCATATCCAAGAAAGACACCCATAGTGTTGTCATTCCAATTAGTGACGACGATATCCAGATGGGCGTCGTTGTTAAAATCGCCAACAGCTACAGACCTTGGTGCAGAGCCAGATAAATATTTCATTTGATTTGCGAAGGAGCCATTTCCATATCCGAGAAGTACACTTATAGTGTTGTCACCATAATTACCAACGACTATATCCAGATGGGTGTCGTTGTTAAAGTCCCCAAGAGCTACAGACATCGATTGAGAGCCAGTTGAATATTTAGTTTGATTTGCAAAAGAGCCATTACCATATCTGAGAAGGACGCTTATAGTATTGTCACCAAAATTAGCGACCACCAGATCCAGGTGGGTGTCATTGTTAAAATCAACAACAGTTACAAACCATGGTTTAGAGCCAGCTGGATATTTCGTTTGATTTGCAAAAGAGCCATTTCCATATGCGAGAAGCACGCTTATAGTGCCATCACCATAATTAGCAATGACGATATCCAGTCGAGTGTCATTATTAAAATCACCAACAGCTACAGAGACAGGGTAAGAGCCAACTGAATATGTTGTTTGATTTGCAAAAGAGCCATTTCCATATCCGAGAAGTACACTTGTAGTGTTGTCATCCCCATTAACAACAACGATATCCAGATGGGTGTCGTTGTTAAAGCCACCAACAGCGACAGACCATGGTTTAGAGCCAGTTGAATATGTCGTTTGATTTGCAAATGAGCCATTACCATATCCGAGAAGGACACTTACAGTGTTGTCATACCGATTAGCAACAACGATATCCAATCGGGTGTTGTTATTAAAATTGCCAACAGCTAGAGACCTTGGCCAGTGGCCAGTTGAATACTTGATGGGATGATAAAACGATCCTATGCCGTATGCAACAAGCACATCTAAATAATCGACACTATCATATGCGACAATAATAAGGGCTGTTCGCATAGTACGTATTCAATCAAAGAAAAAGTTAGATCACGCTATATTCGTATTTGATAGCGATGAGAAGAGTTAGTATTGAAGAAGTAATAAATTGAGAATTCAATTTAGTGCTAGCTGAGCATTTGCGTACACATATCTGAATCAGAGCTATTCTTTACATTCTTTTTTCTATCGAATCATTGCGTCACGAGTATTTTAACTTCATCGATAAGTGCATCAACGAGGGATCACCAATGATCATAGAATTGAAATGATCAGTGTTATTTATGGATATCTCTCGTCCGACGAAATGTGTAACTCATGTAAAAATATATCTAGAAAACGAAAATAAAAAATTTGGGGTTTGAAGAATTCAAACTCTCCAAATATGTAGGGTATTCTTATGCTTTTTAATGAATTTGCAATATGTTCCCTATATTTGGGTACAACCTATGGGTATCATTTGTCCCGTTAATGTAAAATAAATTCAAGCTATAAATGATTTATTTTATTTTAAGTTTAAATTATTTGCACTTTGCAATTTATTAAAGTGAAAATTCAATTAAATTATTCTACTTCTTTTTGATGCTTCATGCAAAAACTATAGCTTATTGTTAACATTATATTTCTTAATGAACCAAATGATACATAATGCTTTCATCGAATCGACAGTGGGGAAAGTCACTCACCGTTACGTTACCAAGTAACGAGTAACGGAGAATTTGTAGCCTTGATTTTTCTGTTAAGGAAGAGCTATTTTTCGAAAATAACAATATCGCATACAGTTTGATGAAAGGTTTCGAAGGTGGAGGAACCCGAATATCTAATCAATTTCTAAAAATTTTCGAGTTTGATTTTTTCGCAAACCTTACATAGATTTGGTTTCCTCAACTCCAACAAGCTTTTCATCGAAGCTTATAATAAATCATTTTTTTCCGAATAATAGACCTTCCTCAACAAAAAACTCAAAATCGCAAATTTTTCGTTACTAGTTACTTGGTAATGCAGCAGTAACTGACCGCATCTACTATCGGTTGCATGAGAGAATTGTATATCACTTGATTTATAAATAAATATAATGTTAAAAGTAGGATATATTTCTTACATAAAGTATCACAAAAAAATAGAATAATTTAATTTAATTTTTAATCTACTTAGGTCTGACCAAAAGTTCCCAGATTATTAAAAA
>CAJNOL010005249.1:0-12209 GCA_905250125.1 Rotaria sordida
GACATATGTATACCAGCAATAATAGCAATACCAAGAAAAAGATAAATATATAACTGTTGAAGTTCCAAAATGGAATAATATAGGTGCTAATGTAACACCAGAAATTCTTTTATCAATTATTGAAATTATTAAAAATCGTTTTGAAGCAGAAGAACTTGGACCTGGAACAAGTAAGATATAATTAATTTTGTTTCCCGTTTGTTTTTGTGTACTCAAAAAGTGAGTACACTACTAAAATCGGTCAGTGTGTCCGTCCGTCCGGCCGTCCGTCCGTTTATTCGATAACTTTTGAAAGGAGAGTCCGATTGCCATGAAATTTTCTACACAGTTTAGTCTTAACAATATCTCGGTCGAGTTCGAAGGTGAGAATGATTGGCCGAACCATTGCTGAGTTATTGCAAAAATAGACATTTTTCCCTACGAGAAGATAGACCCTTCTCTGTTTTCATAAAAAACTTTTCCTATCATAGTCAAATAAAATCCCAACTATTATATACCATTCGATAGAGAATTTCACGAGCTACAAAATGGTATATAAAACATA
This sequence comes from Rotaria sordida, assembly GCA_905250125.1. Lineage (NCBI taxonomy): Eukaryota > Metazoa > Rotifera > Eurotatoria > Philodinida > Philodinidae > Rotaria > Rotaria sordida. The sequence goes on from CAJNOL010005249.1 coordinate 545, forward strand.
AAGAAACAAGAAAGCTAACTCGCCTATTGCAAAGATAATTAATCGGAATTCGGTTCTGTTTTGGTCCACGCTGTATGTGATCCACAATTCGAGCTCTATCTTCCCATCACAGAGATGATAGTTCGAGGTTTTCTAGAATGGAGAACTCGAATCTATGTTCCATTCGCCTCGAAATCCCATTGGTTGAGCGGTGACCAATAAAAATCAAGTTATAGGAAAAACGAGTTTCTTAGGGTAAATCAAGGTGAAGAGTTCAAATCTGAGCTGTATTTGCCTCCAAATCGTATTGGCTGAGCAATAGCCAATAGAAATTAAGTGTTTACAGAAAGGGTTTGCCAGGACAATTTTGTTGTCCACACATTCTAGCGTGACTGATCTGTCTCATTCACTTTTTGAAGTACACATAACTCTCGGATTTAAATCCGAGGTTTCCACATTTATTTTTTCTTCGTATCAATCAATGTAAAAATATATTATGAGAATTTTTAAACTTTTTGTATACATAATAACTTAATGATACGGTCATGATATTATTATTATTATTATCTAGCCTTTTATTGCTAAGTCAGCTTACTATCTATATTTATTACGATAAAAAAAACGTCTATATATTACTTATTTTCAAATATCTGTAGAAAAGATCATATTAATTATAAATAAAAACAGATTTATTATCGTTAATCATCTCTGATATATTTTAATTGTGAAATATATTTGTACTGAGAAAACTTAGTTAACATAGATTGTAAATAAACAGAACTTAGAAAAATATTATATTCATTCCTTCTCGTCTATTTCAGAATATAGGAATACGATCTGATAAAGTATTTTCGTGCATCTTTATTTTTTAAATGGTTCTCTATTAAGTACAAATTTTAATTAGTTATTAATTAAAATGCTGTTTATTGTAGAATATGAAACTGTTTTGCGAAAAATACAGTAGTAAAAAAAGGCAATGATTGATCAATTATTAATTAGCATTTTCGAAAAATTTATTAGTTTTTTAATTAATTAATTAGTTAAGGTATAGCTTTTTTACTGAGAGTAACTACCTACTCTAATAAAGGGACGTGCGCAATACAAGATTTTGATTTTAATTTTAATTGATAGCCAATAAATGAAAAATTGATATTGTACTATTTAATGACTTAAATAGGATGACAAGTATTCTAACAGATGGATTATATAATAACATAAGAAGTCTTTATTTCGCTTATCAGCATTAGTCAGGAGAACATAGAAAAAACATCATTACTGCTAGTAAGAATAAAGAGTCTTTTCTATTATGAAGATAAAAAACAATAAAGAACAAACGACATGTAATCTGAAATTGCATCTTTCACTCTATTGATTCATAAAAAAAAACTTTCGCATTTATCTGTTTGAGATTTCAAGAAAAGTCATTCCTCATTAACGTCAATTTTCTACAACTTCAAGAAAAAACGAAACTCTCTTTGAATACTCATCCGCTCATAACACCTATATAGTGTTAATGCGAATTTTTCTCGACATAGAAACATTTTTCATTAAAGATTAACTTCATATTTGAAATCATCATCGAATGATATTTAATGTGTTAAATGTCTTACAAAAAAAATTATCTACATATGTATCCAAGTTCTTTTACATGGGTATATAGAGTAAGTGTCTTACACAGTGATTTTTCAGTAAGAAAAAAAAGTCTTTTGTTTTCGTCGATTTGAATTTTTCAGATTATATTGACATTTGAGGAAGATGATTATGCTACATTAAACAGAAAACAAGGTCTTTCCAAGTTAAAACAAGATCATATGTCTGCTAGCCTTATCTAAAAATGCTTATAAAGAATATTTATAATTTTAGTTATTGGTTCTGCTGCTTACAAGCTTTTAATAATCTGTGCTTTATGTATTGTATCGATAAATGCTCCTGAAACAAGAAGAATAAAGTTATATAATGTTTTTCTCGTAAATATACATTATTTCTTTTTTTTTTATATTGAAACATAATAAATTAATCAGAATTAAAATAGGTCACATCATTTTTTGGTTTGTTTGCATATATATGGTTATTTATTGTTTTATCACTAATATCAAAAGATGTTGTTGATCTTTGGGAAGCAACCATTACATTTCTTATGTTTCCATTAGTTGTTATATTAGCTTATCTGGTAAATGAATCACGTATGAATGACAATTCATTTTTCTTCTTTGTCTATTGTTAGGGTGAAAAGAAATTTTTTGCTTCAAAAGAAATTGATATGGAAGAAGAAGAACGAAAACTTATATTAGGTATAAATTCGTCAATATATTTACTAAAAAAAAACAAAAAAAACCTGATCAAATCTATGTTATATCAATATTTTTAGCACCACCCGAACTAGATGAAACTGGTACTCAACGTGGTTTTCGTAAAGAAGAACTTCTTCGATTTTTACGTGTAAGTTAATTTAATTTTAAATAAATCATTAAATTAAAATATGTTGTTTTTTTTGTTTTATCAAATAATAAAAATAGGATCTTGATCAATCAACAAATTTATCACTTGAAGATAAAGCACAATTATTTGCAGTCAACTTAAGTGAAAGTATGCCTCGATCACGTATGCAATATCGAATACAAGGTGCTCGAATGCTTACTGGTGGTAAATCATTATTTCTCAATTTACCTGACAGATTACAAGAGGTTTGTAAAATAAAAACAAAAAAAAAAGAAATTCTTATTTATTTTTTGTTTTCTACATTTAAATTATTTTGTTAAACTTATTAACATATCTATATAAATATCAAAACAGATATATAATGCAGTGAAAGAACGTAATTCAATTAAGAATGGACGGAGACGACAAATACCGGAAGAAATTGATCAACAACCAACAGTTGAATTTACTGCTACAGCATATGGTGTACTTGAACGTGAATAAAAAATAGATGTTATAGTTATAAACGGACTGGTCCAATTGATGCTAATAGTCGATTCAGGTGTCTACATTCACCCACATATACATTGATAAATGTCTAGGCTATGATACAATGTAACATTGCACAGTATACTATCCATCCATATATATGGAGGTGACCAGTCTGGCCGGAAGACCTAATTTCTCTTTTATCGTCGTACTTCAATAACACATAAGAGAATTATGATTTTTTTACCAGTAATAATACTCAAATAATGCTGATGATCGATCAAATCCAAGGGGTTTATACCTTGTTTGAAATCAAATTAATCAAAGTCTTTAAAAAATCTTTTGCTAGTTACGAACAAATTTCTTGAAGACTCTGATTAGTTTGGTTTCAAACAAGGTATAGACCCCTTGGATTTGATCGATCATCAGCATTATACAAGTACTATAACTGGTTAAAAAAATCATAATTCTCTGATGTGTTATTGAAGTACGAAGATAAAAAAAGAAATTGGGTCTTCCGGTCAGACTGGTCGCCCCATACATATATAACTTTTCTAACTTAATATCTATTTCTTCTTCTACACTGATTTAAATAATTTCATCTAATAGTTCAAAAATATAATCGTAAACTTAGCATGGTTCGTTTAGATATATCAACGGGCTGTCAAATCGCAGCCATTTGGTAGAGCCATTTCGACTGACCATGAAGATGGTGGTCGAAAACGAACATCAACATTTAATATTGATGAGAATCCACATATGGCTATACTTGAGTTTGCTTCATCCAGTTATGCTGTACTTAATGGTGAACAGCGTGTAACTGTTGAAGTCACCAGACACGGTTTTATTGATTCTATTATTCGTTTTCGGTAGGTCCCATGAATAGTTGGTCTTTGTGTGAATGTTTGTCCCTTTATCATCTGGTGTGTTTTTTTTTCAAAATACTCGAAAAACTTCATGTCGAAGATTGAGTTTTCCAAAAAGTAAAAAAAAACAAAAAAGAAACAGACTAAACATTAATTTATTTGAATGTATGCATTTTAGTGCTTAATACTTGCATGCTTGTAGCTCTCTTTCTCTTGCATCTTGTGAATAGACATAAACATTTTTTTTTGTATCAACAAATTCTCGCATGCATAATATGTACTTTGTCAAAACATATATATTTATATATATATATATATATATAGTTATGTTTATATTGATATTGCTCATTTGTAGACTTGATACAATTGATGGTACAGCAACGGTTGGTGAAGATTATGAAAAATTATCTGAAGAATTTAAAATGGAATCAGGTCAACAAGAGAAAAAAATAACTATTCATGTTATTGATGATAATCAATGGGAACCGGATGAAACATTTTTCGTTAAATTATCATTACCAGAAGGTGAAGAAAAACATGCAAAAGTAAGTTCAAAAACAATTGCACTTGTTACAATTATTAATGATGATGGTAAATAAGTTTAATAGGAAAAAAACAAAAAGATTAAATTTTTTTTTTGTTTTTTGTAGAACCTGGTTTTATTCAATTCGAAGAGTCAATTACTATAGTTAAAGAAAGTGTTGGAAAAGCAGAAATAAAAGTTGCGCGTGTTAATGGTGCCGATGGACGAGTTACTGTTCATTATCGAACAAAAGATATTGATGCTAGAGCAAGAAAAGATTATCAACGTAAGTCAAATGATTTTTTAACAAATCGAATAGATAATCATATATATCATACAATATTTTATAAAATATAAAATAATTTCTTCGAAGGTAATATTGGTTCATTTTACCATGAAATATATATGATATTTATCAATCGAAAATCATTTTCTGATGTATCTATGTATTACAGAAAGAATTTCCGCTACTTAGCAATCAAAACAGATTTAATAGAATTTTTTTTTTGGAATAAACATATATTTCGTTAACAATTCATCGAGAAAAATAAAACACAAGTTTAATAAATTATTTTACTTATATTTGATGATTTTGAGTAAATCAAAGAATTTTTTACATTAAAATTGAAGTAATTCATCTTGTTTTTTTTCAATTTTCAGAGCATTGAAGCTAGTCTATTTCGCTCATTTCTATAGCATTACCAATCGAGAAATATGAACTTGAAAGTCTTTCACTAACAAATTAACTCTGAATGTTGAACATAGACTGTCTCATTATATTATGTATGCCGCAGATCATGCTAAATGAATTGATTATAATCATAAAGAGCTACCGAATTATTCGAAGTTAAATTCTAGTTAAAGTATAAATATTGTTCAATATCAGTTATTGAATTAAAAAATTTTCAATGAATCCTTCCTTTATTCTTAGTATTAATGTATATGAACTATGACAGATTAAAATAGAAGTTTATTGTTATGAGAAACTCCAAAAGGTTATTTGGAGTATTGCATTGTATGCCTTCACAAAGTTATAGAATTACATGTAATGTTTTATCCAGTATGAGAGCCGTCCGAAGATCGACTTGATTCTCTCAAAGTTTATGATTATTGTACGATGTGTCTATGCTTTCGAAAACAGGTGTTCGTTCTCTCGGCATTGTAAGTTATCCTTCCGGAAGAGAAAATCTCGATAGAATATTAATTAAACATATTCGAAAAAGCTGTTAGCACAATTCTTGCAGGATAAAAATGTGAAACATAGTGCAGTTGTTATTGTTAATCACAGGAAGTTTGTCTTATTCTATCTATTTTGTAATTCATTCTAAAATCATTTCATTATTTCTTTTCTTTTTTTTAGCTGCTGACAGTGAATTAGTATTTGAACATGGTGAAATATCAAAAATTATAGCTATACCAATTATAAATGATATGGAAACTGAAAAAGATGAAAGTTTTGTTGTTGAATTATATAATCCAACAGGTGGTACACAAATAGGAAAACATGCAAAAACAGTTGTAACAATGATAAATGATGATGGTATAGTTTATTTACAAAAAAAAAATTTGATTGTTTTTCATTTAGATTATAAAACAATGGCAAATAAAATGGCATCACTTGTTCAAGTTGATATTGATAAATTAAGTGTGGCAAAAACAACATGGGGACAACAATTTCATGAAGCTATGAATGTTAAGGGTGGCGATTTAGAAACAGCAAAATTTAGTCATTATGTTGGTCATTCATTATCATTTTGTTGGAAAGTTTTATTTGCATTTGTACCACCAACATCAATCGCTGGTGGTTGGTTAACATTTTTTGTTTCACTTTTTTTTATTGTTATACTTACGGCTATTGTTGGTGATGTTGCTGCTATATTAGGTTGTCTTATTGGTTTAAAAGATAGTATAACAGCTATATCATTTGTTGCACTTGGCACATCATTACCTGATACATTTGGATCAATGATTGCAGCAAAAAATTCGAAAACAGCTGATGATGCTATTGGAAGTATTATAGTTTCGAATAGTTTTAATGTATTTCTTGGTCTTGGTATACCATGGCTTATTGCTGCTGTTTATTGGGAATCACAAGTAAGAAAATGAAAAGATTTTAATTATAGAAAAACAAAATTATGTTTTTCTTAAGAATCTTCCATTTACGGTAAAAGCAGATGATTTAACATTCAGTGTACTTGTCTTTTCTATTTGTTGTGTTCTTGGTATGATCGTACTTATATTTCGTCGATTTTTGGGTATTTTCGGCAAAGCAGAATTAGGTAAAAGAAAAACACAAAAAAAAAAGGATTTTATTTTTCTTATTTATTTGATTTTTCAGGTGGGCCAACAATACCTAAATATATATGTTCAATATTTTTTGTACTTCTTTGGATTGGTTATTTAACATTAACAGGTCTTCAAGCATATGGATATATTAAATGGTAAAGTTAAACAAAAACAAACAAACAAACTTTTTCTTATATAGTTTTATTCATTTTGTTGTGTTCATTTATTCATTATTATTACACGTTTGCACGTCTGTGATTATATATACGCAACAAAAGGAGAGAACAAAAGTGATGAAATTTGCTTTTCTTTGTTTTTATTTTTCGTATGAAAAAAAAAATTCGATAAAAAAAGTTTATCAACATTAATTCATTTATTATTTTATTTCGAAATAAATTAGTGAATAGATGAAAAAAATTTAAGTAGTTTAATGTTATCTTTTGTTTCTTTGTTTTATAACCATAAAAAACAAAAGATCAATTGATTTTTTATTTTTTTTTTGCCAATTTGCATGTATCTTTTTGTGCTGTTTTCAATTATTTCTTTTACTAATTTCATATTGCTAGTATTTAATAACGTACTGTAGTTAAAATATTTTTCTTTTTTCTCAAATAAATAACATGTGGGAATGCTAATTTAATTGACAAATTTTTCATTTATTTCGTAACATTTTAATAGAGATTGATGAGTTGTTGACGAATGTATATATATGTTTTTTATGATAATCTTAATTTCGGTCGAACATAGAAATGTCAGAAGGACAAAATATAGAACGTGGGTGTAAATGTTAGTGCAGGAAAAGATAAGATCAACATATTCATATCCACATCTATCATGTACTAATGAAATTTTCACGAATACTTTTTCTGAATGTATACATTTCAACAATTCTAGCTTGTAATTTTTCTTTTTGATCAATGTTTAACTGAAAATTTTTTTTTATAGCAAAAGACAACAACAATTATCTTATCTTATTAGAATTGCTTGACTGCGACCTAGAAAAGTACAAATTGGTTTCTTTTCTTAAGCTTGCCTGATTAAAAAGTCAATAGCAGAAAAATGTTACACTCACAAGAGAACCACTTGAATTGATACCTATCGTTTGAGCTTACAAGACGAATCTAGAAAAGACTAGAAAATTCTAAAAGGATTTTTTTCTATAGTTCTCTAAAGTTGATTTAGGATTGTTTTATTGAATTTTCAAGCCAACTTTAGTTATATACCAAAAAGGAGAATTTCGATGTAAAATTTTGCCCATAGATAAATCTAATGATCTATAGAATATCTTGAAAGTTTCTTCGTCAAGATATTGAATATTCAAATGAACTTGATTTTTGTATTGTACTTGTGACAAACGATCATCTTTTGGAAATTTGATATCTCCACAAAAGAATACTGTTTTCGACTGAAACTTTCAGGATATTCTATGAGCAAGATTTCACGTTAAAATTTTTTTTATTTTTATTTTTGGTATATACCCACATCTGTGTTGAAAATTCAGTAAAACGATCCTAACTCGACTTCAAAGACCTATGAAGACGAACCCTTTTTGGCTTTTTCTAGTCTTACCCAGATCTCCTTGTGAATTCAAACGATAGGTATCAGTTCAGATGGTTCTCTCGTGAGTATAACGAAATTCTTAGTAAGTTTCTCTGGTATTATTGACGCTATAATTAGGTAAGCTTAAAAAGAGAAATCAATCGGTACTTTCATAGGTCATGATCAAGCAGAAACACATTAGTAGCAAGGATATCTGTATGAAAAAGCAAATTACAGAGAAATAAAAAAAAATAGTCTTTCGACATTTTGACAGTCTTTTTCGGTCTTAATAATAAGTATTGAGATATTTGCTAACATTTGTTCTTGTCAACGAGACAGAAAACAATATTAATTCTATCTAAAGACGTTCGAAACAGTGAGTACAACAAAAAGAATATAACTAGATATCGAATTCTTACTCAGCAAATTATCTTATATAACAAGAAAGTACTCAGAAGAGAAGACTAAAATTTGTTATATTTATTGATCGAATAAATTAAACAAGGAAGTTTTATACATTCAACAAACATCCTTTGAAATATTTTCTTTTCAGAATTCTGCAAATTATTAGACCTATAAACATACAATATTTAATACTACATTGATAGCAGTATTATCTTGATATAGATGTGAGACTTAATGGCAATAGTTATAAAGTACTTATATCACAATATGCTAATTCCAAATATGAAGTTAATCTTCAATAAAAGTCTTTCTATGTCAAGAAAAACGAGTTTCGGGATGTGGGTGTCTTCTCTCACGTTCATATCCACACCCACAACCACAATTGAATAGCAATAAAAAAAAATCTCGCATTTACTGATATCGTGTGAACTATATCATTTCTAAAAGCCAATGTCATCAATGTTGCTAAAATAGCTCTAAACGTGAAACAAAATTATAGAGTTGCCATTGGAGTACTCTGTTATGTAGCCGAATGCTAGAATTTGGATTTATGCGTTAAAATACTTTTCTACAACACCAACAACGTTTATCACATGATTGCTGAAGAGCATTCATTTTGCAATTCGCTAATACTAAAATAAAGAGCGAATCTAACAAAAATATATCCAACATATCGAATCTGTTGTGTGTGATTATTTTGTTGCATATAATATAAGATATACAAGGCGTTGTCGACGGTCACCTCTTGCCCAGATGATAGAATGGTAAGCTGTTCGAGTCGAGAAATACAGCATGTAAATGGCGATATTTGACTAAACTATGGTTCTTTTCGGCTTGGAAACGACGAACGTATACGGTATATCACGATGCCGTCATGAAGCTCTATCGGACAAGTATTTTTAATCGATACTACTTGAATCAAATCATACTCTGCTTCACATCATATATATAAGATGGAGGACACGCAAAATTTGAGCAGTTTTTATTTTTTCGATTTTTATATATGATTCGTTGCAGCTCGACGAGCTGAATCTTGAGGGTGTGGGTGTGGGTGTGGATCTCCTTTTCATCGACACTTACATGTCACACCCACACCCCACACCCACTCCTCTGTACTTCTTGATACTTCTTCGTACTCCTCGGTACTTTTTCGTACTTCGTGGTACTTCTCGGTACTTCTTGAAACTTCTTTGTACTTCTACACATCCCTTCATACTTCTCGACATACATATTTGCTCCTACATAGTTTTGCGTTTTTCTTTTCCTCAAGAGATAAAAGAGAAATATAGTCAGTTTCCTTTCATAATATAGGTTTTTATTACAAAAAGATAATAAACAAATAATGAAATTGGAACTTTTAGTAGAAGACGAAGTACAGTTTCCTACTATAGTTTTTTTGCATTAATATGTTCAAAGAGAAAAAATGTTACATTATTTCTCTTTCTTATAATAACAAATAGAAAACAAAAGAAAACATATACCTAGAACGAGAATTGGTACTTATTTCAACTATGACAAAAGTAAAAGAATGATGCTGAACACTTAACAGAAATAAATACTAATATTCCTAAAAAACAACAACATCAGTCAAGGGGAACACACGCATACTTCTGTACTTCAGAAGTACTGAGAAGTGCCAAGAGGTGCAAAGAATTACAGAGAAGTACGTGCTTTCTCCCTCGATTTTCTTCCAAAAACAGAACAATAGTATTCTGTTATTAGGAAACATAAATTCTGTTTCCAAAAAACAAACCAAAAATGTTCTGTTTTTTTTGGAAACAGAATTTTTGATATTTGTCAAGAAGTACCGAGAAGTACAAAGAAGTACAGAAGTACTCTTGCTTTCCCTTGATATCAGTGCATGGTAATAAAACGCGTACTATAAAACGCGTACTATAAAACTCACATATAAAATGAATCGCAATAATCTATCATTCATAAGAAATAGAGAACCTTAAATAAAACGAAATTTTTATGACATATATTTTTGTTTTTTTATAACCGATGATGACGTATTTGATGCTGTTTATGTTCCTATGGTTCTCTTTATTTTTAGTTCTTAATAAATATCTTAAGCTAACAAAAAGTGTCTCATCATTCTGTAAAGGTTTCTGTACTTCTTGAAACTCCCCGGTATTTCTTGACACTTATTGATACTTCTTGTTACTTTTAGGTATTTCTTTGTACTTTTTGATACTTCTCAGTACTTCTTGATACTTCTTTACTTCGGACATAGAGAAGTATGCCTTTTCTCCCTTGCTTTAATCACTCTAGAAATGACATTTCAATGTTCTAATGGAGCTGTTCGGTTATAGTCGTCCATAAATAATGGTGGTGGAATGCGATCGATAGTGGTATCTAATGTGAACATATGTTTAGAGCGGATTACTTCGTAGAGAAATTCAACCTCAGTTAGATTTTTGAATAGACGCTGGAGTGCCATTATCATGTCCTCATGACGTGTTTTACGATAATGCGCTATGTGTTCAATAAATTGACTTGTACTCTTCAGGTCCAATGAATTATCGTCTATGATACTGACATATCGTCGCAGTTTCAGACGTTCTGATATTGCATATGAGTTCGCGTTGCTATCAGTGACATAAATGTTTTTCTCAAAGTCTGCTTGGTAAACTATCGCCCATAATGATGGTTGCTCATAAGCATGCCAAAAATTTTTAACGGTATTATTATGATGCCACCATAACTGGAACAGATTGACTGCTATATTCCTATGAGGATTGTCTGATGCAACAAGTGCACGAAACAAGAAAACACCGGCATTTGGAAAATTTCTCGTGAACGGTAGATTGTGCATGAATGCGATATTACAATTCTCGGTATGTAAAAAATGGCACCCTTGATCACTAGAAACTATATATGAGACGTTTTCCATATACTTATCAAGGCTTAGTGATTGGTTATTGATAATTGCATCAGTATCTAAAAAGAGAAACCAGTCATATTGGCTGCTATAATTATTCAAGACATGCCAAACCACCTGTAATTTTGACCAGGATGCTGCTCTTTCTTGATTTAAGACAGAATTATAGCAAGACGCAGCATCTTTAGTCGTAGCATCTTTAGACGCAGTGCTTGTATTCGACTTATACTTTACGAAAAAGCTGTTAGCGCAATCCCTTGCGGGATTAAAAATGTG
>CAJNOL010005251.1:0-12204 GCA_905250125.1 Rotaria sordida
ATTATTATTATTATTATTATTATTATCATTAAAAGGGTATGGTCGATCCAGGTGAAGCTGTCTCAAAGACAATAATACGCGAATTTCAAGAAGAAGCAGTACGCGATGGTCTTGATGAAAATCAAATAAAACGATTATTTTCAAAAGGTTATAAATTATATGCATCATATGTTGATGATCCTCGAAATACAGATAATGCTTGGATGGAAACAGTAGCTATGTAAGTTAAAATTCAAAAGAAAAAAAAAAAAACAAAATTCAAAATATATATCAAATTAAAACTCTTAGGCATTTTCATGATGAAACAGGTCGATTAACAGATCATCTTAATTTCCAAGCTGGTATGAAATTTTAATAAGCAAAAAAACCAAAAGAAAATTCTCATCTGTTTTGTTTTTCTAAGGTGATGATGCTGACCAAGTTGTTTGGTGTACTATTGATCGAACACTTGAATTATATGCAAGTCATAAAGAGTTTCTTAAAACAGCTGTCGATCGTTTTGATGCATTTTGGTAATACAAAATAATATATACAGATATATATATATATATACATACGTATATGACAAGCAATACAATGCTTTATTGTTGAGAAAAAAAAAACGAATAAACGCATGCCTAGTAAAATGATATATATAAAAATTTAATCATCGTCCGTATCAGATTTATTATTTTCTTGTGTATGACTATCTCGTACAGTATTAGTTTTAACGCATTCAGCTGATGAAAGATAACCAGATCTGTGAATAATTAAAACAAAAAAATCAAACATCAAATTTAAAAAAAAATCTTTTGCTTACTCTTGTAAAAAGCTTTCAATATCACTAGCTACAAAATCATCACCTAATTTATTTGTTATTGAAATAAATGATGAAAGTAATTCACCACCACGATAAACTAAAATTGCTGGACAACCATTTTTAACCTAAAGAGATTTCAAACACAAAAAAAAAAGAATAACCAATTTATAAAAGAAGTAAAACAACAATTAATATACAAAATTATGACTGAGTTGTGCTTCAGATGCTTGAATTCGACTAAATTTCACATATGGATATTGTTCGGCAAGAATTTGAATACAATTATCCATTGTTTTACAACCAATTGCTGACTATTAAAAAAGAAAAATCAATACTTCAAAACTATCTTTTCATTTAACTATTCGTCTTTTGGAAAGTACTTTTAAGTGTAAAAATCTTTTGTATAGTCTCCTAACATCATTCGTTACAACTCATTGGATCCTAAATTTTTGGATCCGAACCTGGTTGATCTGTATAAGGATGCTCTCAATGAAATTTTCTAATTGATATTGAATAGTCACCCCGAATATACGAGATACTTTTTTTTCCGATTTTTTGTATTCGATGACTAGAGCCTATCGAGTCCAAAATTTTTGGACCGAGTCCGGAACCAACCCGATGGATTCCATCACTAGTTTACATCTTTACACGAACTAAAAGAATTGATTGGAGATATAAAAAATAATTATTCAGTATAAAAAAATTGTGTTTGAGACGAAAACAGATTACGCTGACATACCTATGTCAGTTGAAGTTTATTTCATAGAACTATTTTTCTCAGTAGAATTCAATTAATGAATCAAGCTTATGACAATAATTATCTCCTAATTGTATTTTGTAAAAAAATTTCGATAGAATTTATATAAAAAGAAAATCTTCATTAAGTTCAAATGGATAAAACTTAATCAATTAATATATTTATTAAATAAGAACAAACCTGTTCATAAACATGTACAATAATAGTAACATTTTTATTTTCATCATCAATTGCATTTGTAAAATTTTCACGATTCAAATCAATTTGTTTGCCAAAACGAGGACTGAAAAATAAAAATTTATTGTATGTAATTCGTATCGAATAAATTCAATTCATTTGTTTTTTTCTCAATTTTTAAGATTTAATTAAAAAACAAACAACTAAATACATACGCATTCAGTAATCGGTGTTGCATTTGATACATCAATTTTGCTCGATATTCTTTAAAAAATTCATCATCAGCATCAAAAAATTCATCTTCAACAGCTTTTTCTTGTTCTTTTTTCTTTGCTTCTTCTTCATCCAACTAAATAGAAATACAAAACATCATAGATATTTCAATTAATTATATAAGTGAATCAAATCTCTTTTAACTAATTTTTTATGCACGTAGTTCTTGACTTTGTTTAAAATTTTTCCTAGCTATGTTCAAATTGATGGCTCTTACTCGTGCATTAAAAGTTTTTATAATGTTTAATAACAAGAAAAAAGAAATTTGGATGGCAAAGTATACGAAATCCATATGCAATTGTACTTTGATGCATTACATTGCTCCGTATTGTATAAGAAGAAATATAACCGTTTACGGCAGAATATGAAGACCGTATGGAGACTCAATAAGCGATCATATTTTTCCATACACAATGCAGAGAAATACGATCATAATATGGAGCCATGAAATACACCGAAATACGACAATTTATGAGTGTACTTGTCCGACCTGGGTTCATTCAATCAAGATTTGTCTAATATATTTAATTCTCTTTCAGAAAAATGATTTTAAGTGTAATCAATAATAATACTTTTTTAACGATTTAGGTTACTTTCAAGATCAATTCCTAAATGTATGTAATATGATCTCATACTCTTCGTTTTGATTAAAAACTTTTTAAAAAAATTTTATTTTCGAATTCTAAACATTTTATTCATGAATTTTATAATCAATGAAAATTCGTTTAACTTACATAAGATCTACATGTTATTGCTAATTTTTTAACTAATGCCTGTTTTTCTTTTTTTTGTTCATCTCGTTTTTCTGTTTCCAATTGTTTATAACGTCTCCAATCTTCCATAACACCTTTCGGTCCAGTCTAAAATCAAATTTATTTTGTTTTTTTTTTTAAATTGTATGATCATTTTTCAAAATTGTTTACATTTTCAGTAAAACCACTTGATGAACTCGATGGTTTTAATTCCGATTCTGGTATAAATTTTGTTGTTGATTTTGCTTGTTTATCATCATGACCGGAATCATTGTCTTATAGGAAGAAAAAAAAAACAAAGGAATATAAAGTAACAAAAATAAAAATTCAATCATAATTTATCAATTTACCTTTCTCATCTTCTTCATCGGATGAACTACTACAATAATTTTGTAATTTTTCTCCAAGTAAACGATCATCTAAAGATACCATGTTTTTTTCTTCGTTTTTTATTATATTATTAATTGATTATAAACATAACATAACATAACAACATATTTCTTTTATCATTGGTTAATTTCATCGACAAATCATATTTAATTTGTCAAAATAATAAACAAAAGAGAAGAGTGGTCAT
Source organism: Rotaria sordida (assembly GCA_905250125.1). Classification (NCBI taxonomy): domain Eukaryota; kingdom Metazoa; phylum Rotifera; class Eurotatoria; order Philodinida; family Philodinidae; genus Rotaria; species Rotaria sordida. The sequence goes on from CAJNOL010005251.1 coordinate 3,336, forward strand.
TGTCCATTTCGATTAATTCTTTTCTCTCTTTCTTTTTTTATTATTATTGTATTTATAGATTGAACACAAATGACGACACGTCGTGGAATATTTTTCAATTCAAAATCACGTTCAATGGATTCAAATATAATTCTTGATAATAAAAATCCATCACCAACTAATACCGAATCATCAAATATTATAATAAATGAAGATCAAAGTGGTAGTAGTAGTAGTAATAGTCAAGGTTCACCACCAAAATTAACAAATATTTCAACGGGAATTGTTAAAAAAAAATTAATTTTAAAAAGTACAAAACGAACTTTAACTAAAACAATTTATTCAGGACCAAGAAAAATTTTTAGTACAAGTTATAAAGTTCGTTTCTTTTTTTATTTTATTCATTTTAACTGTTTGAAATCTTTTCTTTTTGTTGTTGTTCTAGGCAAATCGAGCACAATTAAATCCTAAAGCATTTTTTGGTAGTGAAATAAATGAATATGATTTAGATAATAATAATGAAGAAACATCAACAAATATTTGTTCATCACAACCAACTATTGAACAAAGAACAATATCAAAAACTTCATTAGTTGTTAAATCAAAAAGTACAGATAGTATTCGTACAACAACAACGACAATTATTGAAAATGGTAAAACAAAACTTATTTGTCCAAGAGATCAGAAGAAGGTAAATTTTTTAATATTATTATTAAATTAAATCTGTTTTGTTTTTCTTCGATGCGGTTTTTTAAAAGATGTATACAATTGTACCAAATATTCGACAACCAACTACATGTGAAGAACTTGGAGAAACTCAAAGTTATATTGATGATATGGAATATCTTTTAGCAGGATTTCAAAGTGATAAATTACTTGGTAGTCGATGTCTTAGGTATGAATATTTATTCATTTATATACTGTTTACATAATCATATGAGAAGAAAACAAGTTTTTTTTTTTATCGATAAATGATATTATACTTTCGAGAGTGTACCACAATTCGTGTCCATAAGCATAGCCAGCGGTTCAAAAAATTTGAAAAACTTGCAAAGGACCTCATGAGGGAGGGAGGTTGTGTAGTCGTTGGGACAATCATTTTCTGTAGCGGAGATTTTTCTTTTGGGCTCAGGTATTTCTGCAAGTCCAAGCAGCATTCCAATTTTTAGTGTTCTACAATCGTCTATCTGACACTGAAACTCCCAGATCTGTAACTTATTCTTGAATCGAATGTCAAAGCCATCCTCGGAGCTTACTTTCGAAATTTTCGCAATTTTACACCTCTCTCGGAAAAACCACAGAGTTCTCAAAACGTGTCCTATGATGGAACTTTATTAGCACATATAGCTCTATCATTGCTGCAGTTTTTGAAGGAAATGAGTGTAATAAATATGTAAAACCTTTAAGGTCGTCTTTCTCTGTTGATTCGCATTGACTAAAAGCAAAAATTTCAGAAACGATAGAGCTACGTGTATTAATAAAGCTCCACTATATGCCTTTGCTATTCGGTTTAGGAACAAGCAACAAATCTAGAAGTTTCAGTGAGATAGAAGATAGTTGGACATTCTAGAGCACTAATAAAAGTTGAAATTCTACTTGAATTTCACAGAGATACTTGAGCGCACAAAAAGGAAGACGGGAAAAATATCTTAGCTAGAAAAAATAGTCGTCTCAATGACTAGTGTTTATGGTAATACTTTAGATTTCTATCTTTGGAAATACGAAAAGCTTTGCAAGGTTTTCAAATTGTTGTAAACTTATAGCTATGATTATAGACACTAGTTCTACAAGCTGTAAAAATTTCATTCCATTCGTATAAAGTCTGGTATACTTTCGAAAGAAGTATCTCATATCCTGTCGTCTTCCCGTGGTTTCTGGAGAACGGTTCATCAGAGAAATTTGAAACTTTGACGGTAGATAGATATTGAAGAGTAGAGCAAAAATTGTTACAGATTCTACATTCCCAGATACTTTTCTATAGAAGATATTGAGACTGCAAGAACTACAAATGGCTCTTTCTCAGTCACCATATGTCTGATAAAACTGAACACTTATTTATAGATATCAGACACTGCCTGAGTCACTTACATTTTTCGGTTTCTTTTTATCGCTTGCTGTTCGAATAAAATTACTAAACTCCTGAGAGCATCTCCAGGAGTGTATGTATTTGTTTAATTGAAAAAAAACAATCTAAACATTTTCCAGCGGATTCTTTTAATAGACTTTCATAGTGTTATTTTAATTGTATAGGAAAATTGCAACTTTTTGTATAATTGAGATTTTAGCTGTATTCGGCTAATAACTGCCGTTTCTCTCGATCGATTTAGACATTTTTTTAAAATATATTATTCCTCTTCGGAACGCTCTGCTACCGCACAAAATTTCAGCTCTTTAGCTCATACTGTCACTTAGTTATGAGAAATATATTACAAAAAAGTGTCATTTGCTGATATATGCAAAGACAAAGAAATTTTTCGATTATGAAAAAACAACACAATTAATGTATTTTGTACAACGTTCGATATCATCAAAATATATATGACTGATTTAAATTTCATTTCATCTCTATTCCTTTATCTCCCATCTACAATACTTGACAGACATTTGTATGTTTTTGTGTAGTATAACACAAACTTAATTCTAACTCTGCCTGTGAAATAGAGGTGGCGATGAGCGCAGATTACATGAAAAGAAAGAGAACCCTTTAAGTAAGAATCTGATGAAAAAATGCTATTAGACTCACTTTATTGAATGACAAGTTGAAAATTATATGCTTTATAACTCTTCAATTTATTGAATTGTTAATCATCATTAAATTATTTTTAGTGCTGTTAAATTTGCTGAATTATGTGTTAAACCATCATTTCGTATGCATTTACGAACTGAAAGTGCACTTGAACGTGTACTGGATTTATTAAAAGATGCACCAGAAGTTCCAGTATGTCTTCTATTTTATTTTTATATTTAATTATTTTCTTTTTTCTACAGAGTTTAAATCTATGTACAGCTTTTATTTTATATGTCCTATCATCAGATACATTGACATCAGGAATAAATCTTAGTACAGTACGTTTAATGATTGAATTAGTACATAAAAGTCCATCAAAAACTTTTATTGATGATGAAGAATATAAAAAAATGAAACAACGTATATTAACAATTATTAATCAATCGTTACAACATGATATTTTCTATGAAGAACGATTTAATGTAAAAGAAAAATAAAATAAATAATTTTTTTTTATTATAGTTTGTTTTTATTTTTGTAGACATATGATATTATACTTGAAACATTTGTTAATATATCTCGTAATAATTTAAAAGAATGGTTAAGAAATGAAACACGTACATTAAATGCTTTTGATTTAATGATTGATGCTAGTAAGAAAAGTTTTATAATGTTCTTGTATAATTTGTTTATTTTTAAATTTAAGTTAGTTCAATTGTACAAGATTTATCAAATAATGATTTTGAATGTTATTCATTATCAGAAATTTTAATACGTTATCGTAAAGTTTGTCGATATATAAATATGTTAGAAGAATTTTGTGGTGATAATTCAGAACAAACATCATCCGTATTATCGTCAAATATTGATATTAATCGAATGTATATTGCACAATATAATCAATATTCATTATTTCATTCATTATCAAAGTAAATTTATTTTCAACTTCTCTTCCGAGAAATAAACTTTTATTTTTCATCGAATTTCAAAAAAATATTAGTCATGATTAAAATAGATTATGAATAAAGTATCCTTTACATGGACAAAGTTTTCAAAATGAGGACACAAGCTAATACATCAGGGTGATTTTTAAATTGTAGAATACACTTAGGACTAAGTTATAATAGAACCCGATTTCTGAATTTTCCTATTTTTTGAAAAATTCATGATAAAAAAAAAATTAATTAATTAAAATCAAAGGTCTAAGAGATATTCAAAAATCAGAGTCTATTACGGTCTTGTTCTAACTGTCTGCTATATAGTAAAACAAAATTACCATTTTTATATTTAGTCATTATTAAGAAACGTTTGCCTGCATAAAATATTCACTTCAACAAAAAAAAAACTGATTTTGAGAAAAACGAAAAACAATGTTTAGTGTCTCTATTCCAAAAAACGTCTGCTTATGTTACCTAATATTCTCACAGTACTCATTAAGCTTTACCCGATGGCGTATATATCATATTACTCTTAGAAGTACATATCAGGATAGCCGAAGTTTCGCGAGTAAGACTTCCACAAGTTGTCATGAAATAATATTAATCTAGGATACATGTGAGGACTGAAGCTCATTTTGTTATCATGCCAAAGTTGTGGTCATGGTTCCTTATACAGAGATGTGGAGTATGAATGACGGGGAGGCTTCTATTCTACCTACACCCGCTCATTGCAAGGACTATCAGAATATGTATGAATCTCGAAATTGAAAAATTCAGCTTTTCTGAGAAGATCCTTAATAGAATTTTTTTTTTTGTTTTATTAAATATCATTTTGTATTTTGTTTAGATTACTCGATCTTTCACTTGTTTGGTTTAAACAACATTCATCAACGAATGATGATAGTAATAATAATAAAATGACCACAGCATCTAGTACAAAAACAGATGATTCCAAATCTTCAGATACATGTGATATATTTCGAGATGGATGCAAAACTATTATGTCAATACTTATTATATTAACGAATGATTGTGGTTAGTAATTGGAAAAATATTTTAGAGAGAACACACTGGAGATTTTATCTTTATGGTAGTATAACAAGATGAAAAGAAAAGAAAAAAAAATCGAAGATAAATAATTATTAGAGAAAGAGATGGTTTATCATTATCGATCTCAATTGTTAGCAAACAAATTTATTAATCTATTTTGTTGTATGAGGACAAAATAGAAATTCAAATAGGTGTACTTCTCTTAGGCATAGCCTACGTGTCTGTTGCAGTTTGGATACTATTTTTTATATACTAATATTATGATGGTAATTGAATGGAAGTAGAAAACTATCTTTATCAGAAAGCAAAAAAATCATGTATGCAGATATGATATAATGATGTGGACCATTTATTGATTCAATAGAGTATGTATCTGCTGAGAAGAGGGAAAAAACAAGAAATATTAACATTTAGAAAAAGATAATGGACTAGTTGAAGAGAGAGATATATCAAATCTTGATATATTATGACAATATAAATATGAATCAATCAATGATTCCATATAAGGTAATAATAATAACTGATTAGAACGTACGAATATTAATTAAGAAAGATGGATAAAATAAATGGATAATCAATAGTGTAATGACAATCTATTATTGGTTATGATTATATTGTATTAAAATAATAACAAAAAAAAATCATTTCTCATCTTGCAGCAGTAAAAATACTCTGCTATATATTTTTTCATCTCAAAAAGAAACAAAGTTTTGAAAGTTTAAGAAGAAAACACGAGCAGGATATCTATAAAATATTATACTTTTGTCTTTTACTCTTAAAAGATGCCTAACGTTTTTTTTATTCTCTTGTTTTCTATAATCTCAATATAAATAATGTAACGATTAACATAAAAGAAAAATGATATGAGTTTTCATATATATCATATATGAAGAGATTAGTTAATTGATCAGATTTAATTGAAGTATTATTCTTTTCTTTGTGAATAGCTGAGTATTTAATAATAAACAAACTATTTCCAAATAAATCCTCCTATTGATTAATTGCCTTTGAGCCGTAACTAAGCACATCATGCAGTCTCTAATAAGCTATCAATACCCTGAGAAGACTGAAGGTTCTTACCTTTTTGCTACGAAGATAATGTATTTTTACATTATTTTTTAATCCAGTGCCGTGACCCCTCAGAAACACCGGAAAACTCATTTTCGAATTTTTCACAGAGACTGACTTTAACGAGAATAGTTTATTGTAAAGATTTCAGGTCTTTACGTTTGCTTCTCTCCTGAAATAAGAACATAGAATCTACCGATGTATATAAGTAATGAAAAACACATCTTGTATCATAAGTCGTATATTAGGATAGAAGCAAATGTAAAGATCTGAAACTTTCACAATAAATTATTCTTGTTGTAAAAATTCAGTATGTCTACAGCAAATAGTCTAACAGCTCGAAATATTTTCAGATTATTCATAATCAGGGTTCTCGATTAGGAAGCGTGAAGTCGGAGCTTTCGCTCTCCCTACAACGTTCGACTTTCTGCCAATTTTTTACAGCTTCGCGTTCATTTGGGACAGAAACTGAATTTTGCAACACTATTTGCCTTTCTCTGGCAGAAAGTGAAATAAAAAATACGAAGATAATATCGTTGCTAGGTGAATGGGATTAGGATAGGCTCTAGAAGAGGGTCGTCTAGTTTGGAAGAAGTTGGGTACAGTAGATTCTTCCCTACATCCCCTTTCCAGACACCACTTCTAGAAAATATCGATAACCCTATTCATAAGTCGTTAGGAGGTTTTAGTTGTCGATCTAAATGCTTCTTAACTATTTAAAATAATACATACTTCTTATCATTCAAAGATAATTTTTTTTTCTTCATTTCAGAGACTCATTGTGATCGTTTAACATCTGATGATCGTTTTTTTTCAAATTTATTTCGTCTTCTGATTACTATTGAACAAAGTTCATTAGCTAGTGAAGATAAATTTGATTCGCTTGCTCTGGTTTGTTATTCAATTTTTTTTGTCGTTTATAATTTTTTTTTTTTTCTTTTCTCAGACACTTAATTTATTAATAAATTTAGTACAAAATACTAAACATGTTTATAAACATTTAATGGAAGATAATATGCCCGGTGGAAGTTCAAAGAAAATTTATGAATATCTTGCTGGTGTAAGTTTTTTTATTGAAATAGAATTTTATAAAAAACAAACCAAAAATTGACGAAAATAATCTTTTATTTTTAGTTATTTTGTGAACAAGAATCATTAGCAGCTAAAGCTGAATCTCAAGAAGAAAATGATTGGATGATGGAAGATGGTGATGATAATTTAGATGAACGTTTAGGTATACAAAATCCAAAAAATAATAATGAAAATGGAGCAAATTTTAATCGTGCACTACAAAAAGCAGCTGGTCATATGGAAAATACATTTGTTGCTGCATTTTCTGGTGTTATTCTAGCTGTTGTTTTATTACGTGATCGTGCAACATATGCATCACAAATACAAGCATTAATGCCACAAAAAAAATTTGATACAATGGCATTTATTTTACAGAAATTCTTTGTCTTTATGCGCATGTCGGTATGTTGAATTCTTTCATAAAAACAATTTATTTATTTATTTTTTGTTAGCATGCATTTACACCATCTGGCATAAAAATTCTCGAAGAAATTATGTCTATGGTCCTGTCATTATGTGGATAATATATGCAGATAAAATTTTTTTTCCCTGTTTATTGTTCTGTTTGTATATATGTAGAGTTTATACTTTCAAGTAGTAAACAGAACTCAATCTCTATTTGTATGTAGTTGTGTTTTTTTCTCTTGTGCTCTACACAAATATTAGTGTTCTTGGTGGTTGTATTTTATATATATATATATATATACATACATACATACATTAATGATATACACAATGAATGAAAATGAAAGATAGACAACAAACAAAAAAAAAAAATTTTCTTTTTTAGTATTGCAAGAGTTTGGTCTCTTGATATGAAGATTGATGTTTGATAGGATCACGAGATGTAGAAGAAAATAATGATGATTCCATTTGATCCCATAAATCAGCTTTCGTTATTTTACTAGAGTTGGAGATACTTGATTTTAATGATTGGTTGTCAGTGAATATTCTAAAAATGAAATATAGTTTTTTTTTTCTAATTTTTACATATTCAACTGATCGTAATGTTTAAAACCGAGCTGAATATTCAGGGTAAAACAGGCACAGCCATACACGATGGTATACAAAGAAATACAATGATTTATATTGAAAATAGTACACACTCTCTGACTCTTTTCGTACAAGAAAATCGTATACAGTCGCGAAGATACATGATCATAAGACTGAGCCATGTAATACCGGTCATTTACGTATGTTTATAGACTTTGAATTCGTCGATCAAGGTGTGACAATTACACCGGTTGAACAAATATGCTTATAAATGACTGTAAGTCGTCATATATTGACGTATTACACAGAGAAATACGATTGTTTATGGAGTCCATATATACGACTTCCGTTTTATTCACGAGAATAATCGTAACAAGAACTTTTTGGCCTGAAAGTTTCCCCAATAATTGATCCCATGATCCTTATGATATCTTGAAAGTTTCAACTAAAACGGCTGATTTCCTCTTAACACATCATATGTCTATAAGCTGGACTATTTTCGGAGCTCTTGTGTGAAAGTAAGGCTTTTTGAAAACGTATTATCTCAGAAGAGAAACATTCGTTCGAGCTGAAACTTTCAAGATATCATAAGAACTGTGAGAGCAATTGTTAGAAAGAATATCAGGCCAAAACTCCTTATTGTGATTATTTCTCGTACACCCTGCAATACGCTGAAAGTTCAGTAAGATGACCATAACTTGAGAAGAAACACGGAGATTATCAATGGCATAGATTCTCCTCTCAGAATCTCACCACTACATGTTCGTATTTCTCCATATACGATACGGAGAAATACAATCGTAACACTGACGAGGGAATATTCATGCCACAAAATTTTATCAAATATATTGAAAGATACAGAAAATAATTCTCTATAGAGTGAAGAATTTTTTGCAAACTGTTGAGATGCAGTAACGGCTTTTATAAAGTCTATCACAAGAAAAATGAATATTTTCTGATTTTCATCTTTCCAGTATAAAATGACCTTCCGTCACGACTCTACTAATTTTTTTAGCGACCTAACCAAAACTCTACATTCTTT
>CAJNOL010005252.1:0-12204 GCA_905250125.1 Rotaria sordida
ATAGATTGATAAAATTGAAAATTGTTGACCTATCTGAAAGTAGCACTTCGAAGGATTGCTCTAGAAATTCGATGTCCTTGACGTACCCATCATCGATGAATTTCGATAAGTCAAATTAGCAAGACTTCGAGTAGTTGATATTCTGAGTATTCAAAGTTTTTACAAATTTTCAAAAAGATTTTTGTTTTCTGCATCCTGTTTTTTTCTGATCTTTCGATACCTAACGAATATTTTTGTAGAATAGAAAATTGGCACATATGTACTTATGATTAAGAAGTTTTTATCGATCAGATAAACTAAACATGATGTTTTAATCTTAGATAAATCCACGTGTCCTCATCAAATATATATATAAGTTCAACTTTTTTTTCTCAATTTTCTTTAAATATAACTTTTTTCAAAAAAAAACAAAATTTGCTGATGTATATATTTTTCTCATTGTCAATATTTGACAAAAACGATTCTATTCGTTATAGATTTCGTTGTATAAATAGAAGGTTTATTCTTTAACGCAAATTATATTATAATTAATGTGAATATTAAAAAAAATAATGAACGAAATAGTGAAATTAGAACAATGAAAAAATCTCATTAGCTGCTCTCTTTTAATTAAAAAAAACTAAGACTCTATTATAATTATTTTTTCACCATAATTGTACACACACATATTTCTGTTATGGTTTTAGTTGAAACTGATGACTAATTTTGTTTAAATCATGAAACTACATAAAATCATCTAATCAACAGAAAAATGACCAATCGACACTATTTGTTTGATAGGTTTAACTCTTGTCAAGCACTTGATATTTCGATGAGTTTCAAGTAATCGGAATTATATCAAACAATCGAAAGTATCTTCTCGAGGAAATCTCTTCCTTCGAGTAGTCACAATTTCGATGAATTTCAAATAGTGGAAATGTGTTCAAGAGCTCAATATTCGAAAAGAACAGAAAATAAAATAAATCTTTAAGTTTTAACCGCTCGTCGTACCCATTATTAACTTTTTTTTTGTATCTGTTTAGGATTATATAAAATTATGTATCTTAATTCCATCGTGCATCACCAAGGAAGAGACCACTGATATATTGCACTGCCATTTGGAGCTATTTCACCTTTAGTGACTTTCAAAACCTGAACAAAAAATAAAAATAGATCAATATAAAAGAAAGAAAATAGTTTTATATCTGAAATTCAAAGGCTAACAAATCGATTGATGTTGTATTTTTTTTTCCAAATTTGGTAACTAAATAATAAAAAACACAAACAATATTTTTATCACAAATATAATTAATTATTTACTTTTGAAAGTATATCATTAGCAATATCGTTTTATTTTTTTATTTTTATCATCACATTCTGTTGTTGCCGAACCTATTGTTAAAAGAATTGAATTAAATGAAAGTCTTTTTTTCGCTTGTAAATCTTTTGATATATCAACATTTTCATTAATATCAAAGACTTCAAGATTTTTGAGTTAATAGTAAATTTTTAAATAAATTCAATATATTCTTCATGAGTACATTTTGTTGGTACATAATAAAAACTGCTTGATGATAATTTATGTTTAACAATTTCAACTACTTATAGATTGTAAAAGTCTTTGAGAATAACACATAAACATTGACGATCCCAATCATCAGTTACTATTAAAAAACGAAAAAAAAACAAAGATAAAGAGATTTTGAATAGAAAAAGAAACTTATCAGTCTCCATAGTTACATTCACCAGCCATATGACGACTAAAATTCTGAATGAAAAGAAAAAACAGATTTATTAAACGTAAAATCATGTGATATGATTTTCTCATTAAAAGCGACAAGTTCCCTAACTAATTAATTACTTCTAGAGTGAAAACTATGTACATCATGTAGAACCTAATGATCTATCATTAGTTTGAAAAGAGTTTGGATCGATAGTCATAGACAAATCGTAACGAGAATAGTTTATCGTGAAATTATCAAGCCTTTTGATTTGTTCCTATCATTAAAGAACATCGAATCGATCGATGTGTATAGAGAATTCGTATCATCATAGAAAAAAATATTTGTTTTTATCAACAAAATATTCACGTATGAAATTTCAGTATATTCATTAATAAACATCTAAAATAGATTTTAAAATAATACATTATTCATCTATAACAATAAAAATATACTTGAAGTTGTTAAACAGAAATAAAAAGATCTGATTGATTAAATCCTTATAATCTAAAATTTTATCTTGATAATTAATTTTCAATAACTAAAGAATTTTTTTCTTACTCAAATTTTCTTCTTTCTTGTACAAATGTATGAGAAAAAACAACAAAGATTAAATAAAAGTCTTTTTCTTAAAACATTTTTTCTTCATCAATTTTATTAAAAAATGTTGGTTTACATATTAGTACATTTCAATATGAATGTAACCTATTGACTTGAAGATTTGTTGGTGGTTCAACAAATTCAATAACAACAAACTTTAGCAAATTGTTCATGTTCAACTAATAACTGCATTGTTTTTGAACAACCTGAACCAATATTTGTATATTTTCATCCAAGAATCACACGACTATTTCCAATTACATGCACATAACTTAAATGAAAAACAAAGACAAAAAAAATTCATATGATAATTCTATTCAAAATTGATATAACATATAGGATGATCTGTTTAGATTGATATTTTCAAAAATAAATCATTGTAATAAGAAACTAAAGTTAACTTCAATACTCAGTACACATAGAGTTGAAATAGACAAAAACAAACTTTGCTGTTATAATGAATTGAGCAAGAGTTATTTCTATTTTTCTCATTAAAAAGTACGTTTTTTGAGAAACAAAATATAATATTAAATAAGTTTAGACGTAGAGATAATATTTTTCTGAAAATTATACATTTTTTGAAGAGAGACCAACCTTAAATAGATTTGTTTCTAATGACTTTTGATAGAAAATTTTTATAAGCTATCAACTAAAACTATTCTAGACTTTCTCGATAGAAAAATAATTTAACAAATGAAAAAAAATTCATTTAAATATGATTATGACTTAATGTACTTTTTAATTTTTCAAATAAATTATTATGTTTGATATAACATTTTATAATACAAAAAACATATGATTTTCCTTGTTGATATAAAATATTAATGATTTCATCATAATAAAATAATAATTTTTTTTTTTGCATTGTATATAATAGCAGAGAAACATGTGACAACATTCATCGACAAGATAACAACGAATATCGTCTATATGATTCTGTACAAGACAATGACCATGTTTTTTTCTCAATCTCATTCAATATGTGTATTGATCATGTACATTTTGATGATCAATAATTACATATATACATAAAGTGTGCAATCAATTAAGCTTTATGTATAAGCATATATGGAATGAAGTTTAATTAATAGCTTCTATTAATAACAATTCTTTGGAGAGTGGAAAAAAAAGAAAATTGTGTCTCTCCAGAGAAAAAATAACTCTCTTCAAGTGTATATAAATGAGTGTTTTTTCAATGTAAAAATTATTCATCTACATGAATCAACTAACAAATTTTCTTATTATATTTTAGGATGAACTTAATGGTACAAAACAAAACAATATCAAGCAATACAATATAAAAATGTGGGTATTATTTTAATTTTTTTTTTTCTTATTTTAAATTATATATATATCATTAAGATTAATGGGTTGGCGATATGCAACCTGTTAATTTTTCTGAAAATATGTGTTTTTTTTCTTTTCTCTTTTCAGTAGATATAATAGAAAGTAAGTCTTATTTTAAATTTAAACAAATCTAAATAATTTTTTTTTCTTTTTCTTCTAGATAATCATCGTCTTGCATTCAATATCAATTATTAGAATTGTAAGTATACATTTCTTTTTTTTCTTTATAGTTAGAGAGAGAGAGTGAGATAGAGTTATGAGTGTTAGTTAGATCGTCTTCTCAGGTTAGACGTTAAACACTGGCCAGGAACTATCTTGGTGTCCGTGGCACACGACCAGGCTTATTCAGACTCATTGACATATCTCTCGCGGGGAGGGTATGAATGATATGAGTCTGTCCTGTGCGTGCATGAGCGTTACGCTCGCCACGGCTCCACCAGGATGGTTCCTGGTCGCGCGCGCGAATAGAATAGACATTCATTTCATCAATTCAATACGATTTATTTGAAACGAAAGGAACGCAAAAAAAATCTATCACGACGAGTCTATTCGATTGAAAAACGTTGAACACGAGAATTATCAGTATCGACGACATAGAGATTGCCATGTTGATCGAAGGACAAACCCATGAGATACTGGAACTGATTAGCTCCTTCTCCTCGACCATTTCCACCCACAATAACAGTGCCCTGTTTCGCTCCTTTAGGCCAACGCATCACTCGATTATTATTCAAGTCTGCCACATAGATGGTACCCAATGTATCGACGAACAGTCCATTAGGATAATACAATTGTGTCAGAGCATTCCCATTGCTTTGACCTCCAGCGACGACAATTCCTTGTTTTTCACCTTTATTCCATTTCATTACACGATGATTGCCGTAGTCTGACACGTAGACAGTCTGTTGTTGATCGACAAAGATGTAGCCCGGCTCGTTGAGTTGATTGAGACCAGCACCTTCGCCATTGCCACCAGCTACAAGAGTTCCATTCTGGTCTCCTATTTGATATCGTCTTACTTCATCGTTGGCGGTGTCAGAGATGTAGAGATATCTCTGATCATCCATAGCCAATCCCCAACATGAGATGTTGTCGATGAGGATTTCTCCTTGAGTTGTACCACTACGACGAGACCATCGTACGACTCGTCCATTCACCCGGTCACAAATAATGAGACTATCCGCCTCTTTGTCAATCAATACATCGGTTGGATGATCCAATTGGTCCCATCGATTTCCTTGGCCATTACCACCAGCTACTACTTGTCCATTCTTATCACCCATCTTCCATTGGATGATACGATGATTCCAGCAGTCAGCGATGATCATCGTTTGATCATCACCAACGAAGAGACCATATGGGTAGTAGAGCTGATTGGTGTCACTACCCCCTCCATGGCCTCCAGCAACAGAGACTCCATTCTGTTTCCATCGGGCATCGGCTGGAATATTTGGAATTACTACAATGAACGAAAAAGAAAAGAAATTGTCGTTGTCGAAGGGATCCCGTCTCTCGTGGGAGCAAGCGCTACAAATATGACATTCATCTTTGAGAATGCTCATTCCACAGATAAAAATTCAGAAGTCTTTTCCTAGTTTCTTATGAGAAAAAAAGGATTTGGTAACGATTCTTACATATATATTACTTCTAGTTCTTGCTAAGATCTTTTTGATCATAAAAATAACACCTTGAGATTGTTGTAAGGAGGTCCTCCAAGAAAGAGTAATACTAATTCCATGTAAGTTTTTGATAGAAAAACATAATGATCTGAGAATTTTTTCAGAATTGCAAGAATTCAGAATCTTTTTGGCAGAATGATCATTTATATGAACATCAGAGAAGATTCTATCTGCATCTTGTGAGAAGAATATCGAACCGTTTAACAACAAAATATCAAACCTAATCCCTATGTTTTTTAGGAAACCTTAAGGATACATGATTTTCTGTATGATAAATGTAGATCTGCCGAAGAATCTCCTAAGTATTTGCATAGGCTTTTGGTAAGTTATGTGAAGCTGTTCGAAGAACAACCGTGATGTACTCTGAGTAAGATCATGAGAAGGTTTGGATACAGGCGAAACTGAACAAAGTTGAGAGAATTCCACGCGAATCTATGTAATCTGAGGGGACTTCTACTTTTGCAAATGCTGAAAAGATGGATGTCAATCCGAACGGAGTTCTCCAGTGACAAACATTGGAATCTATGGATTTTATGGGCTTTGAAAATCTAAAAATAATGAGTGTCTTCTATGAGGATCATGTTATAATCCTTATGTAGTACTTGTTCTGAGAAGTCTTCTGTAAGCTCGCATGTTATGGATATGTTCAGGAGAATCTGAAGAGTAAGTATTTTGAAATGGTTGATATCAGAGTGAAAATGCAGTAGGAACAGTACAGAATGGAGGTGCCTATCTTTGAATTTTATGAGAAAGTTTATAAAGCAATAAATTAATATGCTACTATTTGATATCAATCGTAGATTCACTTATGTCCAAAAACTTATGTGTATTTAAACCTCGGATGCCCAAGCTAATTTTTGGAGAGAATATGATAATATGTATTCATATTTCTATGATTTTGATTGCTGGACTGGTATTCTTGCCCAAATTAGATTGCTTTCCTCTTCAGTCTTGTAAAGTAATTATTAGAATTATAGTTTTCCTTTATTTAGAACAGTAAATAGAAAAAATTCCTTGAACAAAGTGCTCATCACAAACCGATTCTGGGATGGTTTTCACCGAATTCTTCTGAACATAATGAATATCATAGGCACAAGGGCGGATATATATAATAGAAATCTTGGGACAATAATAATCTTCTCGAAGATTCTGGACAACAATATTGAAAATAGACTAGATGTGACACCATGCACAAAAAGAATGCAAGAGAGAAGGAATATGCATGAGATATAAAGTAGACAAGAAAGAAAAAAGAGACAGTGAAAATAGATGCATTTTTTTAAAGACTTTGTCAGATTCAGAATAAAAGATGTCATTGGACATAGTATTAGATTCTGAGATTAAGAAATATATAAGAACAGAGTAAAGTACTCTGATCTGATTTTATCTGACTAAATAGGATTCATAAGCAAAAGAAAGTTATAGCATTACATAATCCAAATCTTGTCTGCTCTTATTTGATTCTGTGTGATCTATCATGTTCTTTTACTTATTTGAGAATTGTTGATTCAATAGCTTCTATTATAGAGAAATGTACAAAATACACAATGTTGTGTTATGAAAGTCAATGTTTTCTATTATTGTAATCGTAAAATCATTTTTGACTTTACAAATGCTTTGTATAATAGATTAGTCAAGGTACAGTTGTATCTCGGAAATTTTCACATAATAGAGAACGTTTTTCTTCACAAAATATTTCAACAGAAAAAATATCGATGTCCAAATTTTTCTAAAACTATCACAAGATGAAAAATTAAATTTTTTTCTATTATCCTCTACTATCCGCTGGAACATATATTTTTGTATTCCTTATTTTTCTATATATATAATATAGAAAACGATATAATATTTGATTTATTTGAACTTGTATGCTTGTACATATATTTTTATTCTTAGTTTTCTATACCGATATTGATAATACAGGAAGCTTGTTAGCGTAGTCCCTTTGAGGCTGAAATGTGAAACTCACATATATTCTCTAGTCTCATTAAACTAATACAAAATATGTAAAGTGATAAATCTTTTGTAGACTATAGTTATTTTGCAGGATAATCGAACATCAGAGTAAGAGTGTTTCTAATTTCTGCATTTCGAACAGAAATTTTCTTTTTGTACGGGCACCCTATTTTTTATTTTGCTTTGCTACTATTCGCTTCTTATTATTCATTTTTTAAATTCGTTTTTCTTAATTTAACATTCTTATTATTATAATCATTGAATTAATTGGCAAATGCATCTGTTTTACATATCCATTATATCTATAGCAGATCTTACGCACTATTATATGTATATGTTAAGTAACTTAGAAACAATGATGTTGATTATCTTTCAAAATTATAACTTCATCAATTTTGGAAAAAAAAATTATAGAAAGTCTGACGCCTGTTATCCTCGATTGCTAAGATCCGTAATGAGGAGTTGTCTGTAATGGAGATGACGGTGGAGGGAGGGAAGGGAAGCCGCAAAAATTCGACTTAAAACTTACACTCACTATTTTCTTTAAAAATATGTAAGGTCCCCAAAACCAATGATATAGATGTATTTCAAACTCGACGTCCAATGATTCTAATGAGTGACGACACTGAGTCTAAACTCTTCTCATTAAAGAGAGTCATAAATTTATAAAAATATCTATTGACATATGATTGTTTTCGTAAAAGTCAAAATACAATTCTTATTTTGAGTAGATATTGATACCTATTCGTTAGTTACATAATCTTCCTCTAAAATTTGTGATTGAATTACTTTGTCTGTCACCTGATCTATATAAATAGTATAGAATGTATAAAGTGTAATCGGAATATAGAGCTTCATATAAAACAAACAAGTCAAAAAATATTTGTTTAACTTCATTGAAATCAGAAATGAAATGAATGGAATA
Organism: Rotaria sordida; assembly: GCA_905250125.1. Classification (NCBI taxonomy): domain Eukaryota; kingdom Metazoa; phylum Rotifera; class Eurotatoria; order Philodinida; family Philodinidae; genus Rotaria; species Rotaria sordida. Next base: position 8,208 of record CAJNOL010005252.1, read on the forward strand.
GGTCTTTTTCTTTTTACCATGTTCAATCATTTCAATTCATTTTCATTCCAATTATCAATAGGCCAGTTCAATAAAATTATGTTTATAAGATATAATATGATATGTGACTATGTTTGCGATAATGATCAAATTTCATACGATTTCATGTACGTAGTCTGCGTTTGTTGAACAAACGACCGTGCTTACGCTAATGTCTAATAGAGAGTGAATGAAAATTAACCACCTTATCAACGTAGAAAATTAAAAGAAATTACATAACGATGAAGAAATGAATATTTTCATGAACTAAATACCATAATTGTATTTTTGATTTAGAAGCCATGAATATGATGAAATTTTATTGATTATCGAACTCTATGTTTAACCAGATCATAACTTGCTAGTAAACTTTCTCGAAAAGATGAAATCCTGGCATTCTAATTTTCAAACGAAATTTTCACATGAGCTGCTTAAGCTATTAGGATAGACATGGAAAAGAATGAAAACTTCCTTCTGATGCTGAATATCAGTTTTCTATTGATGAATTTTCAGATTTCGTAAAAGAAATTGAGTAATTTTCCGTACGTCAACCACGATAAAGCAAGCAGATATTTTTGAAAATAAACTCATAAAAACATGTCGAAATTATTACGAAGACAAAATCATAAAAGTGTTTTCAAGCGAATATATCTATTCAAGATTTTTGATTTAAGCGAAATGAAACTGAATTCACAGATCTTTAAAAACTTTTTTGATTCTATTCATCTCAACTCATAAGTTAGGAAGTTTTTCTTTCAATTTGACTCAATTCAATTCGAATCATGTATTGAATTGCCTAGTTTTTGAATTGAGTTGTTCGGTTGTGAATCGAACGTATAGTAACATGTAAATATATACGATAAAAAGAAAAAGTCATTCTACGTTTAAGAAACTCATTTAACTACTGTGCATTCTGTGAAAGTAACATATATGAAGATTGTTTGTTAGATTTCGAACAATTGTGGATCTTTTTTCATATTTTTCGAATATCTGAAGTATCATCTAAAATTGCCTATACTGAATTGACATTATTATTAAAAATATATGTTATTGGAAAATATGTTAGAATATATTTATCAATTTTTTTTTGTTAAGATAAGAACAATATTAGTCACGCACACTCACTGTGAGTCATTTTTATCATTGTGTTCTTAAATAGTTTAAATGTGATTTTTTTACATGATTAAGACAAAATTTTGATAAAGTTATTTAAATATTTTTACTAATAATGTACTCTCTTAGCAAGAACTGAGGTGATTACAATGCTCGGTAACTTGTAGATGAATGCAACAACGAGAACGAAGTCCCGCTATTTTCTAATGAAAAAAAAAACAAATATCTACTTCAAAGGAACACTAAATGCAACAAAAAAGTAGAAAGCATTTTTCTAATCGCAAATTATTTCTTGATATTTTTTGTAACGTTACCATCAGGAAATGCTGCATTAGGATAAATAATATCGCTAAAAGTATTCTCTTTTAAGTGTATACGGTTCGGCTGAATTCACTGATTTTAATGATCTTCGTTTGATACTCGTTGCATTAATAAACTTTCTATCAATTGATTTCTTTTCTCATTGATTTAAGCCATCAAATAGATTAAATTTCAAGACTAGAAATTAAACGATTGTGACTTATATTGGATTTTTTTTCAACAATTAGCTATCGACTGATCACTTTATATTGTGTTACTATAATTTATCGTGATGCGACAAAACAAAATTTGGATTTTCTCTTATCCGATAATTAAATAGAGTACAGATCAGGCCTTGATATCGGATCACTTTGTGATGGTCCGACTCCGCCCAATTGAAAATGGTACTATTAAAAATATATTTCTTTTACAAAAAAGAATTTCTACAAGATGCCTCCCCACGATCACTGCAATAATTTGTTAAAACATAATAAAAAGTTTATTATTATAGTGATCACAAGTTGGGTAAGGTGGATAATTTTAACGCTTGAAAAAGGCTTGTTAGCGTAGTTCCTTTGTGGTTGACATGTGGAACTTCTATATCTTCTTTAGTCTCATTATACTAATACAATTATTTCTGCGTTTCAAATAGAAATGTTTCCTATTTTTATTTTGAACCGAAAAGCTAAGATACATTCGCAAATAATCAGCTTTTTATTTTTTTTAATTATATTATCAATTTTAGTATACAGTTAACACTTCTGTTGTAATAACACTCATGCTACTTAATATATTTAATGCATTTGGTGTTAAGCGTAAATGATTTTTATCGTATTCAACTAGTATTATTTTAAGCAATTTTTAGTTAGAAAAAAATCGATTAAAATCAGATTTTTTTCTATTTTCCTATGTGAGAAATCTTTCTTGAAAAAAGAAGTTTGGGCCGGACGGCCCATTTCGAGATCTACTGAATAGCTAGAAAAGTAACGACACCTATAAGAATCCTACATGGAGAAATTCGAAGAACATTTCATGAGAATCTCTAAAATCTGATACATATCTGCTGATCGAAATCTTCATTATAATTGTTGTGAAAATTATGTTCGGAAGTTGCAAAAAATCATCATGTTAAGTCATCGCCAAGCGATATTAGTCGTTACAAGGATCCATTGTTGCTCTCTGCATGATATTTCTCGAGTTTTCTACCTGTTTTAGGGGGAATTTTTGTTCATATCAAAATTATAATATGTTAACAGGATTCACTTTCGATTCCACTAAGAATTTTCGAAGAATTAGCAGACAAAATGATGATTCTGTTATGAGAATCGAATCAACAGTTGTAACTTAGATCAGAGGAAAATGTTAACACGAGTAAAGAAAATTTTCTAAACAAATTTTCTAAAATTGCCCATTTTCGCTTCTTTACAAGACAATACCAATCTACAATCAAAATCTTAATCTGAAATCGCGGGCAAGGATCTACTAGTTGAGACCTTTGCAAGTTTATGTTTTATAAATTATACAATAGGTGCAAATTTTGAGGATTCTCACAAAAAAAAACCGATTGTAAAGGAATCTCAACAGCAATAAATACGAGAATTTCTTTTCAAATTTTTATTTTAATCGATTCCACATTTAACGAAATTTTGAAGTATAGGTGGATTTCATTCCGCTCACGGTTGAATCTGCGTATGATCAAACACAAGAATTTCTGGTGAAAATCTAGAAGAAATTTGTTTTGTTTGTCTAGAATCTTCTAAAGATTTGTCATGATATTGACTTGAGCTTTAGACTAGAAACAATAGTTATTTATATGGTTATATTTTGAAAGAAAAGTTGAAAAACTCTGTAATTCAAATATTACTTCCAATGTACTTAGTAATTTCATCAATTTTTTTTTGTTAAATAATTATTTTGGGTAACGGACAAATCATTTAGTAACACTTGTTCATCATTTTGATTTACGTATGTAGAAAAAAAAATTACAAATAAATTTTTTCTTATGTTAATCGAACTGATGAGATTAATACAAAATGTCATGGAATTGTATAAACTAAGTAAAACAATAATAATTCAGTGAAAATCCAACTTTTTCAATGAGAAATGTTCTTTCTTCAGAACTCGGCCGTACGCCCAGAGAAAAACCAGTGAATCCTTGCAGGATCCTTATTGGTTTCCTTAAGGGTCTAGCGAGGAAACATCAAAAATTTTTACTAGGAAATAATTGCGAGAAAGAACACATGAATAATTGACTCCAAATAACAGCGATGCATGTATCTAGCTCTTGAAAAAAAAGGAAACTGAAACGGAGAAAAAGATCCAACTGGATTATATGATGTAATACAACGAACAAAAACAACATTATAACAGAAAATAATGTTGTAGTCAACGAAGCCAGAAACAAAAATAAACACTAAGAATTTGCGAACTATTTTTCAAAAATAATCAATAAGTGATTCTTTTCTGTAACATTCTGTAAAGTAGCGACTACAAAATCTAGTTGATTTTGTTAGACAATTGTCACAAACATGGCAGTCTTTGGCGGCAAATATATTTAAGATGTGCC
>CAJNOL010005253.1:0-12203 GCA_905250125.1 Rotaria sordida
ATATAGGACCTGAGGACCTAGGGGTACCCCCATTAAATAGGACTTGAGGATCTAGGGGTACCCTCATTATATAGGGCTTGAGGTCCTAAGGGTATCCTTATTATATAGGACTTGAAGACCTAAAGGTTTCACTTTCCTTTCCTTTCTTTTAGGAAAGGAAAGTTAACTTTCCTTCAACTTTCCTTTCTTTTAGAAAAGGAAAGTAAACGCTTTCCTTTCCTAAAAGAAAGGAAAGTAAAAACTTTCCTTTCCTTTCCTTTTTGAAAGTAAAAAGAAAGTGAAAGTGCCACCCCTAGCTATGAGTGTCGCTCTTAGTATGGAATTTAAAATTTCTTATAGCAACATCAATACCTGTACCCACGCACCCGCCAACATCCACACCCACCCTCACCTATACTCATACTCACACACCCGATTTTTCAAATGCACGAAGAACCCAAAACTACTATCGAAATTTGCCAAACTCAAAGCAACGAAGAAAGTGTTTGTCCCGTATGCGCTATTCTCTTTTCTGCTCATTGTAGAATTATATTATGACGAATCAAATACGTCCGCGTAATCTTGGTGCAAGACAAATAGTGGAAAATAAAGAAGAAATAACTTTAATATGGTGTGATCAAAACATTAACGATACGCCTGACTCATTGAAAACGCAAACTCTGCTTCATGAATTAAATAATTATGTCCAATTTTATACGCAATCTCGTATCTGTATTGATTTTATCAAAATGGTAACTGATGAAAAAATATTTTTAATTGTGTCTGGTTCGTTATCTCGACAAATCTTGCCTGAAGTTCATTCATTATCGCAAGTCTATTCGATTTTTATATTCTGTGGAAATCGAAGTCGTCATTTATTATTAATGAATGAGTATTCAAAAATTATTGAAATATTTGTTGAACAGAATTCGTTATTACAATCGATTCGAGAAGCTGCGTACACTGTATCAAAGCAGAGTTTGCCATTTAGTTTATTCGATCAAAAGCAAAAATCAACACGAGATTTGTCAAAAGAATCAGCTTCATTTTTATGGCATCAGCTATTATTGTACGTGATTAGACAAATGCCAAAAACTAATCAGGCTAAATACGAGATGTTAGACTACTGCCGGGATTATTATCGAACACAAGATGATAAAAATGAACTTGAAAAAATTCAAAAATTTCGAATGACATACACATCGGATAAGGCAATTGAATGGTATACTGACGAAGGTTTTCTCTATAAACTATTGAATAAAGCCCTTCGCACAGAAGATATCGATTTGTTATATTTGTTTCGCTTTTTTATTATCGATTTATGTGCTCAATTAGAACAAGAAAGTAAAGCGAATTCAACGGATATTCTAACATTATATCGTGGACAGAAAATACCACTGGAAGAACTTGAGAAAATTAAGGCAAATATTGGTGCATTAATTTCAACAAATGGCTTTTTTTCAACAACACGTGATCCAGAAGTTGCACTCCGTTTTGCTAAACAATTACGAGATACAGATCAGTTGAAAACAGTTATGTTTGAGATCAGAGTTGATTCAAGTTTGACAAGAACTGTGTTCTCTAATATTGAAAAATACAGTCGAACTAAAGACGAGAAGGAAGTTCTATTTAGTCTTGGAGCTGTTTTCAAACTCGAAACAATTAACTATGATGAAATATTAAATCTATGGAAAGTAAAAATGGCGGCAACAAACGAAGGGTTAAATGACGTTGAAGATTACATAAAGTTACAACAAAAAGAAATGGAAGAAATCAGTCCAATTATTGCATTCGGACGTCTTCTCCTTTATTCACTGGAGCAAATTGAAAAAGCTGAAAATTATTTTAAGATGCTACTGAAAACACTTCCGAAAGAACATGAAGAGATTGATAGTGTTTACAACAATCTCGGTCATGTGATGGGACGAAAAGGAGAATTGAATCTTCAATTGGAAAATTATAACAAAGCTTATCATATACGTTTACAGCGCTATTCTCCTGAGCATCCTCGTATCGCTTCTTCTCTGCACAATATAGGGTTAGTTTATAAAACAAAATGTGACTATAATAGAGCTCTTGAGTATTACAATCAGAGTTTAGCTATCGATGAGAAGAATTATCCGGGTGACCATTTAAACAAAGCAATAACAATTGAGAACATTGGCTATATACACAAAGCGAAAAACGCGTATGATGTCGCATTAAACCATTTCTTAAAAGTGCACAGAATGCGAACGAATTTGTTACCTAAACTTCATCCAGACGTAGCACGGAGTCTCTGGAACATTGGTGGATTATACTATGCCAAGCTAGAATTTGACAATGCACTAACATATTACAATCGTGCATATGAGATCGAGATGAATGTGTTACCAGCTGATCATAACAACATAACTGATCATCTTGAAGATATCGCTAATGTTTACGAGAAAAAAGGCGATTATGAACGTGGCTTGAATTTCGTCAATCAACAACTTGTCATTCAGAAAAATAAGTTAGGTGAAAATCATCCACAACATGCCAAAATTATAATGGTGATAGGTAGCTTCTGGCTGAAAAAAGACGTATCAACAAGTATTAATTATTATAATCAGGCTTTGGACATATTAGAAAAGTCAATTTCATTGAAAAATCTGTCGGAGTTTATTTACTGTGTGTCAATGATTGGTTGTATTAGTTTGGATAACGGACGTTATGAAAATGGTTTGAATTGCTTTATGAAAGCACTTAATTATGAACAAAAGTTTCTTTCATCTGATAATCCAAAAATAGCGCAAACATTAGGTTGGATTGGATGCAGTTATACGGAAATGAAAGATTATCCAAAAGCTTTAGAAAACTTCAATAAAGCTTTGCAAATTTACGAATCTAACTATGATCCTGACCATAAGGATATAAAAGAAATTCAAAGCGAGATAGAGAAAGTAAAAGATGCAATTAAATCAAGCACAGAATCTCCGAAAAAATTGACACTTGCTGTTGTTACTCCATCAGTACCATCGATTAATGCGACAGCTAGTAGTAAGTACTATCAAAACAGTTCGAATCAAACACAAACGGCATCTTTGAAACCCTTTAAGAAATCATCCAATAAAAAAATGTAAAATCCAATGTTGCGTCTAGCGCGATCACCGAACATTGTGCTATTGTTTTCATTGCTATTTTTTTGCGTAACTACTATAATAAATTTTGATGCTGACTATAAAACTGAACTTTGTGCTTTCACCAATTTGTTGCACGAGCAAACTTTTTTCGGTAAAACACTATATTCATGTATGCATATGCTGATTTTAAATGCAATTATATTTCAAGGGTGTGAGTGTGCGTAGCTTCTCAAAAGAGATACTTTTTAGATAAGCATTTATCTATCTAAATACTTACATAGCTATTTAAGTTTTTCATAGCTGTTTATAAGTGCTTGCTTAGCTATTTGAGTTTTTCATAGCTTTTTAAGTACTTGCATAGCTATTTAAGTACTTGCATAGCTATTTAAGTTTTCCATCGCTATTTAAGAGACGTTCCATGAAAATATCAAAATTTCAAAAACATGGGGGTCAACCGATTTTGAATCTGACCTCATAGGAATATAGGCCTTAGTGTACCATATATCAATCCAAAATATTACGGCCTAAAGATCTACCTATAGTTGGCTAGGACCGATGAACCTGACATATCCTAAAAAATACCATCCAAAAATGCAAAAAATTCAACTTTTAGTTTTGCTAAATTCTTTCCTCCAAATTTTTCCACGGTTCAAATTGAGTCATATACCAATCGATAGAGCTAGGCTTGCTCTACAAAATGGTATAGATGACATTTCTCCTCAACCTTGATATTGAAACGTAGGATATCTTGGGCCTGGATTCGAGTATTCTGCAACTGGATTCGCTACCCGTTGGGACCAAAAGCTTAAAATAACATAGATCGATAGAGCTCGACGAGCTCTATCCAATAGATATCTTTTCAAGTTATTTCTGTGCTTTCATCCGTCCCTAAAATTCCAATTTTCGCAGAAAACCTGGTTTTTACCCCGAATACCCCACCTGGATTCGGCCCCCCCCTTGGGACCAAAAGCTCAAAATAACATAGATCGATAGAATTCGAGGAGCTCTATCCAATGGATATCTTTTCAAGCAATCTTTGTGCTTTCATCCGCCCCTAAAATCCCAATTTTCACAGAAAACCTGGTTTTTGCCCCGAGTACCGCGCCGGGATTCGCTCCCAGTTGGAACCAAAAGCTCAAAATGACATAGATCGATAGAACTCGACGAGCTCTATCCAATGGATACCTTTTCCAGTATTTTCTATACTTCTATCCGCCCTTAAAATCCAAATCTTCGCCGAAAACCTAGCTTTTGCCTCGAATACAACACCGGGATTCGCCCCCAGTTGAGACCAAACGCTGAAAATGACATAGATAGATAGAACTCGACGAACGCTATCGAACAGACACCCTTTCAGCTCGATCTGATGCTTGGATCCTCTCCGAAAGGGCAAATCCAGATCTCAGTTCTAGAATTATTCAAATAATGCTGCTTTTTCATTAAGTCTTTGGAACGGCGATGCTAAAGAAAACATCAACAAATTTTATTTTTCTTCAAATAAAAGTGTTAAATATTTTTTAATTCACCTTTCCATATGTTTCATATGTTGATTTAGGTTTTTTTTTATTGTGTGCATTGCTTTGAATTTCAAGTATTCGTCATGATAGGAAGATGACCACATCTTTCTATTTATATTTCGTTCTTATTCTCATGAAGGACGGGTATGTGTAGAGGAAGATAAAAATAATTATTGGTGAATAAGGTCTTATTGGTGCGAAGAGAAACAAGAAAGAAGAAAAAAAAAAATTTTCCGTTTTCGCTATCCTCTTCTTCGTATTATTCATCGATATCTTTATCGACAGGAAAGGAAAAATACTTCATTGGTTTGTTTCTTGCGATTAATAGGATGAAGGAAACGAAAGATGGAGCGACGTACATATATGTATCGTACATGGCACATCAAAAAATTTTTTTTTCGACAAACTTTTCGCAATTTCTCCATTAAGTGCTTGACCTTATTAATTTGCTTTGTTAATTATGTTGAAAACTCATTGGATTTACTATTTTTTTTCACGTTTATCTTTTAAAATTTTATAACATTTTTTAGAAAGAATATAAATTGCTTTTTTTTATTCATTTTAATTCAGTGCTTCAAACAATGAAATTATTTTTAATTTGTTTTTTTTGAGATAAAAGAAAACAAAGTTGTATATAATATGCCAAATTTTATTTTATATTAAAATTGAAAACAAATGCTCTTTATTATATTAATTTAATGTTTGAAAGAAAAATTTCATTAAATTATTATGATCAAGTAAAAATTTGATAGCACAAAACCAGGTTTTCTGGGAATATTGGGATTTTAAGAGGAGATGCAAGCATAGAAAGTACTTCGAAAGGTATCCATTGGATAGAGCTCGTCAAGCTGTATCTATCTATGTCATTTTGAGCTTTTGGTCCCAACTGGGAGCGAATCCCGGTGCAGTATTCGGAGCAAAAATCAGGTTTCCTGTGAAAATTGGGATTTTAGGGGCGGATGAAAGCACAAAAATTGCTTGAAAAGATATCCATTGGATAGAGCTCCTCAAATTCTATCGATCTATTTTATTTTGAGCTTTTGGTCCCAAGGGGGGGGGGGAAAATCCAAGTGGGGTATTCGCGGTAAAACCAGGTTTTCTGCGAAAATTGGGATTTACGGGTGGATGAAAGCATAAAAATTGCTTGAAAAGATATCCATTGGATAGCGCTCGTCGAGTTCTATCGATCTATGTCATTTTCAGCTTTTGGTCCCAACTAGGAGCGAATCCCGGTGCACTTTACGAAAAAACCTGATTTTTTGCTTATTTTTTTGCAGTATTTTAAGTTTTTCTCCCGCTTGGAATGGTTTTGGAGAAAAAGTATATGGTGTATTCGATAGAGCTCGTTGAGTTCTATCTTGGTCCGAAGAGTTTGATTTTTGGTCCCAACTGTGAGCGAATCCAGTTGCAGAATACTCGAATCCAGGCCCAAGATATCCTACGTATATTGAAGACAAAAACTCAAAAAACATTGTTTTTTTTTCATATACGATTTCATGATTTTTTCAGTATTTTGGTCAAATACCTAGGTCAGAAATCGATTGCCAAAACAAGTTATACACCATTTTGTAGCCCATTTAATTCTGCATCGAATCATATATGGGACGTTGCTAAACGACGTTCAGCACTTTAGATAAGCATACTCATATTTTGTCTTGTTTCACGAAATCAGATGTCATATCGGATTCATATGTGAATTTTTTTTCTTAAAATTTTTCTACTATTCAAATTGAATCATATACCAATCGATAGAGTTTTACTTGCCCTACAAAGTGATGTATATGACATTTTTCCTCAATCTCAATGTTGAGAACAAAAAGTCAAAATATTGTATTTTTTGACAAGATATAATTTTTTTTCTCCCAGTATTCTGATGAAATATCTGTATCAAAAGATGAATGCTAAAACAGAAATAGCATCATCTTATAGCCCGTTCAATTCTGCATGGAATAATGTATTTCATATTGTTTTGAGATATTCTATAACTGAGTCACTAAGACTCAAACATCAAGAACTGATATCATATTTACTTATAATCCTTCACGAAAAACATTTTTCAAAGTATGTTGCCAAATTTTGTCTATATATTTCAATCAGGCATAGAATATGATATTTTAATCATTGTGCATTGACTCAAATTACTTTGTCTATAGCTTAAATAAAGTCCACAAAACTATCCCTTGAAGTCAAGAACTATTATACTCTGTTATTATACGATGAAACATCATGGAATATGGGGACAATTGAGTCAGATCGTATAGGACATACAAAATTGTATTGTAATTTAATCGTATCGACTCAGCTATAGCAACATCAACCACGCATCGCATAATGGCGTCAGTTTTTTAAAACTTTCTGTTTTTATGGAACAGTTTTTGATGTTACAAACTTGATATGTAGTATCAGCGGTGCACTACGAAGCTTGCCAGTGAAGTTAATGACATGTATATAAATCGATATCGCAGTTTTAATAAACTTACTTGATTGAAACATAAGCAATGACTACCCTGAAATGAAAAATAGTCTAAAATGAAAACTGATCTAGTATGATAAATGATGTATAACAAAAAAAAAGAAAGTGGAAATCAAATAGTTTATTAGTAAAATATTATTTGATTTTGTATTTGTTGCTTTGTGACGGATCAGTTTTTGATTTTCTTTTTGTCGAAGGTGTACTTGATGCAGAATCAGATATTGCCGAAGAAGTTCATGTAGCAGAAGAAATTGATGAATTTTCAAGAATATTTCGTGCTTCATCAAGCATTTGACGCCATGAGTATACTTCCAAATCACGATCATCTGTTTCTTCGCTGTGATTTAATTCATCCATACTGATTGTATCCATGGATTTGACATCACTAGTATTAATTGTACTAAGAGATGTTGATGAAGATGATATTGAATTTGATATTGTTTGTTGATCAGGTACTTGCTGCATTGTTCGTTGTTTTACGGCCAAACGGGAAAAATAACTTTCTATTTGTGCTTGTGTTAAACATTCATTGTTGTTAAATACGTAACTGCTATTACTGGTCAACATTTCCATATCTTCAGCAAATCGTGCTGGGTCCCATTTCACTGTAGGAAAATCAACCATCTATAAGCTAATGTGGTTATGTTACTCACTTCCAGTTTCAACACCTTCGTAGAATTTTTGTTGAAGAAATTGTTTTTGTTTGTCGTTAAAACGTACGTTCGGCTTGTTTTTCTGAGAAGCCCAGTGTTGAGTAAGTGGTGGAATTATCGAGCTGTTGACAGGTGAAACAACAGTAATTGATAACAAGGGAGTTGAACGAAGATGATTTGTTGTTAAACTTTGATGAAAAAGAATTTTACTTTTGTCAATCAGAGAATGCTTTTCAAGTTTCATCTTATGTTTTCCAGTCCCATAATGCCGAAGAAGGTTAGCATAGTGACGGTAACGTGCAACACAACCATTAACTTGACAATCAAATGAATAATAATGATCTTCCGATGTATTCTTCACATTTGACTCGTCTTCACTTAATTCTTCGCTACTACTGCTATCACCCGAATATATATCATTTGGACGGTCTTTATCTATGAAATAAATAAAAATTTTTAAAGATAAAAATAATGTCTCTACCAGCTTTTTCGTAATAATCATTAACCCATGGTACTGAAACATTTGTTGAAAAAAATTCGTTCAAATGATTGATTTTTACATTGTTCTTTTGCAAATCACATAATCGATATAATTTTCCGGCAGCAACTTTTCAGTATTGCCAAACACGAACTTCAGTTGATGTTTTTGTAGATGATGTTGTTTGATGTTGTATGTATTCAATGTTATTGATTTGTTTCACGCCTTTCCATTCGATTTTTTCATTATGTATATTTTGAACTTCACTTGCATAGAATTCTACTCCTTTCGTTGTTTCTAAAAAAACAGGCAATGTAAAGTAAGTTGCTAAATCGAAGAGAACTAGTAAAAAATTTACCCGAAGCTTTCAAAAATTCAATCGCGTTTGTACAGTTGTGTTTTTCATCGATAAAGCGACGAATTGAACATTTAATTACAGCTGCTATCCTGTCGCATGGCCTCTTTCCACTCTGTGGATTTGAAAAATCAATGGGTTTTATCCATATTCCTGCATCTTTGAATAATTGCTCAACGCTCAATAACGCCTCACAACCATGGTAACATCCGGCATTATCGGACCTTAGATGTGCATATTTGATATTGGGTGCTGTTTGTCGAAGACATAGAAATATATGTTGGATAATCGACATAACTGTTTTAGCATTTTGTACGCATTGATCAAATACATGGCAAAATATTTTATGCTGAAATATATCATCATTTGAACTATGTTGGTTGGCAACTTCTGTCGAATTGAATGATGTATTAGGTGAATTTGATGATGTTGAAGATGTTTTGCGAATTACATAATCAATGTGCCATGATAAACCTCTTTTGGCGAAGTGATCCTTCTAAAATATATTAGCATTGTATTGGATATCGCACATATATATGGATAGAGATGTATCGAGATCAAGCTGAGACTGATGGTCTCGGTCTTGGTAAGTCTCTGACTCGGGCAATCTCCGGTGGGCGAGTGGATGTGATGTCGGTGAGAGTGCGAGGCATGGGAAAGTACAAACACCAAGCATCTAGTCAACATCGCAGCGCCCAGCCAGCACCTTGGCACCTAGCCAACATCTAGCCAACACCCGGTCACTTAACCAACATCTGGCTAGCATCTAGTCAACACCTCGACACTTGACCAGTAACTAGCCAGCACATTTCCCATTGACCAGCCCCCAGCCGCCTATACTCATTCTTTCAAGATAGCCATTCACCCATATAAACACTCGCGCTGACTGATCCAAATGTCCATAGTCAATCAACGGCACATAACCAGTCATCCACCCGAGACTAACCGGGACCATGCAAACGAACGCCGAGAGGTTCGACCTCGGTACATCGCTGCATATGGAAACTTACTGTTGATTCTCTATACTTAACTGGAAGCCATTTCATGGCCCAATCAACGTGAATCATGATTGTTTCATCGTTGAGATTGTTTAAAATGGCTATACGATATTGATCTTGATGAATTGTTCATAATAGATGGGCTTTCCAGTCTTCAATACATCGAATTTGTTGTTGTACACGATAAAGTAAACGATCACGTATTACGACATCCGATTGATATTCTTCGATATATTTTCGAATTTTAGCCAGAGTAATTTTGAGCAATTCACATCGATCACATTGTTGATCATGATTATGATCACAAGCTTGATACCAGCATTTATCAGCAGTATCGCTTAGAGCATAGACGGAGCAACGATCTGGAACTGGACTGCTGCGTGAAATATGAACTTTGTAATCGGACTTCAAATAATTTCGACTGTCTTGAAGATCTCGTTTTAATTCAGCTGCACTGTTTGCTGTCAAGCCTAAAAGAAAGGAAAAAAGTACAAAAATAATTAGAACGAATAGTTTGCGCTTCAAACTCAGTTAACGATCAATCATATCGTTTTATCTCTCTTATTGGCCTTGAAATCTACAACAGACACAGCATAACGATCTTGACAAGTCATTAAAGAACCAATGAGCAATTCTAGCTGCATGTAGAATATTTGATGTACTTCAGAATTATTAGAAAAATAAGAAATAGAACAGGAAGTAATCTGAAACTGTTGAAAAACCTAAAACGCGTTTAATACTGTGCCTAATGTTGACAATCCGTAAACAATTGACATTAAAAAACCGAATGCTGTTGATCCTTCGCCCGAAAAACTATCTAATCCTTGTAAGGAACGACGAGTTGATGCTGTACATTCATTTAATATTGAAAAAAGCGAACTTTGGCCTAATGGACGAAATGCATTACCATAATATTCTTTGCAGTAATTATAATATTGAGTAATGATACGTTGTGGTGCTAGATTGCGGATTGTCAGTGGAATAAGAAGAGTCTCACCGGTTGAAAGATGAAGTTCCTTTTGTCCAAAAGGTAAATCAGTACAAATATGTGGAGAAACAATGAATTCAATAAAATGCTCTAATTGATAATCTTCATATCGAATCGTTGGAGTTCTGTTATCGTCGACAACATCACCTTTTCCTATAGATTTGGCATATTGACGAGCTCTATAGTAACGATATTCAGTTAAATTCGAAATAAACATAAGAATTGTTGAAAAAGTAACATCATTTGCCATGATCGAAAGAATTTGTTGACGAACTGTCCAATGGGATGTAGCATTGTAGGCTTCGGCAAGACTAGTCAATATTAAACGTAAATCCTTGTCTAGGTTTCCATTAGTTAAAGAGCTTTGTGTTGAATTTTCTATATTCGTTTGCCATATAACATTAGCATCATCATTAGGTGACATTATACCAAGAACATGTTTTAAAACATTGGTAGACTGCCGACAAAAACGTTTCTTGCTTGACGATTGAAGTTTTACAAATGATTTTGTTGTAGGTACTGGACCATCATAGTTGACTTCTGTAAATGAGGAGAAACAAATTATTTTGATGCACATAATTCGTACCGTTTTCAAGTTACCTTGAAGAAATTGTTTCAAACGGCCTTGTTTTTCATCAACGACTAGCTTATTGAAAGAGTGAGACAAAACATTGTGAGAATCAGAACTAGATATAGATAGTGTATGTGTGAAATTTACATCATACAACCATTGAAAAAGTTCATCACATTCTTCACTAATTTCTTTTGTAATATACTTTTCAAGATCGTTGCGGCACTGTATGCACATTTTTCGACCAAACGAAAGACGAACTACATTTTTCTTCCAAGCTGCAAAAGAACATAATTTTGATATGGTTCGAAGGCCACTTTTGCTGGAATTTGAACGACCAAATTTTTTGCATAAGCAGCAATTCTTGAAAATTGAAGATTGTATCAGATTATCATGGTTATCACACACATGGAATTCTTCCACATTACATGGAAGCAGGTCGAATATGCTGTATTGCAATAAAAGAGTTTCAATTTTAGACTTACAACCGAGTAAAGTTGAATTGTTGTCGGTGCTAATAGTTGGTTTTCATAAATAATAACAAGGTGTGGCTGTGCCACCACAACCACCAATGTTATTAAAAAGACAAGACGAATCCATTTCCATAATTAGAAATCTGAAAATTTATATAAAAGGAGCAAAATGAAGATCTGCCGAGAAAGGTTAGTTTATATAAGTCGTGTGGTTTCATTCAATACAAGAACAAACTCGATTAACCTTTGACAAAAGTAAGAGATAGAATTGATTTTAAAATTTCGTTAAATTGGAGGAAGAACAGAGTGTTCAACAAATTTTGATCATAACAAATCATGCAATAACTATAGAAAGTTCAACAATCTTTCTAAATAACATACGGAGTATATATACAAACTCAAAACACATAACAACAACAAATCAACGACTTCGAAGATTTCTTTATATATACTGATAACCGACAAAATAATACAACTTAGGTCGTTGTCTTATCACGCCAACCAAACAATCTATATCAAAATGCAACCTAAATACTCAACCACGAATAATGTCATTCATCTTATTTCAACCATTTACTTTGTACAAATTCTTGTCAGAAAACTATTCAATTGCC
>CAJNOL010005254.1:0-12202 GCA_905250125.1 Rotaria sordida
CCTCAATTCGTGAATTGACATATCGTTATCCTAAATTATGACCGTAAAAACTTATCTGATCGACAAAATTAATGCACAAAAACACCGTTTAAACGGTATTATACCATCGAATCGTTTAACAAGCAAGAGTAACTTATGTAAAGCTTTTCATGATAATATACTTTACACTCCAAATCAACTTCCTCCTAAGGTTGACCTTCGAAAAGATATGACATCAGTCGAAGATCAATCAAAAATCGGCAGTTGGTAATTTTTTCGATGATATACCCTACTGATATTCATTTTTATGGTCTTTTTTTTAGCTCGGCAAATGCTCTAGCAGGTAATACTGAGGATGTACAGTTTTGTCAGTGGGCTTTATTATTTATGAATTCTTAGGAGCGTATGAATATTTGACGAAAAAGCACGACGGACAAAATACTGATGTGAGTCGCTTGTTTATATATTATAATGCTCGTGCAAAAAATAAAAAATCTGGCTCTGTCACTGATTCTGGCTGTTCAATGGAAAGTGCTATTGAAGCCCTCAAAGAATTTGGTACTTGTCTCGAATCCATTTGGGCATATGATATTTCAAAAGTAAACATACGTCCAAACGATCAAGCTTATCGAGACGCCAAAAATCATACGATTTCAGAAGCACTCGAAGTTGATATTAATCTATTTGAAATGAAATCATGTCTCGCACAAGGATATCCATTTGCATTTGGTTTACGACTCTGTGCATCGTTTGAAAAAGCAGCTAAAACAGGTTTAGTACCAATGCCGAATGGATCAGAAAATAAACTAAAGATGCACAACTGGTAGTATTTTTGTTATTCACAAACTATCTGATCATAGAATTGTTTTTTCAAATTTATTTTAGCCATGCACTTTTAGCGGTAGGCTATAGTGATCGATCGAAAGTGTTTATTGTTCGAAATTCATGGGGAGAAAGATGGGTAAGCATAATTTCCGTTGATATGCATAGTTTAACATAGTCATCAATGATTATGAAAAGTGAAGCAAAAACTATTTTTCGTATTGTAGTATAACTCTTCAGCCACAAGTTAAAGAATCTTTTGGAGCATGGTGAATTTAAATCTTTTATGTTTACAAAATTTTTCAACATGCTTCAGTGACAATTCACTCAATGCTTGTTTAGTGGTTTGCGCATTTCTGAATGACAGAGAACATCATAGTATCATTATCTACGGAATGTATTTGATCAATGATGAGAGTTTGCGACGTTCCTCATTTTGACTTTTTAAGTATATGTTTTTGATGAACAGAAATCGGTTTGAACTTTAGAGTAGCTTTTAAGTTCTTGACCGTTGCCTTGAATCATTCATAGTTCTAACTATGTTCTTCATGATTAAAATTCTAATTCGACAACTATTCAAATCGAAATGAATTTGCCATATTCTCTGGTATCCGTTTACATAAGATCTGTGCCAACCGTTGAATTGTTGTCAGATTAGACTGGATCAATTTGAACTGTATCCTAATTGAGATACTAGACCCAAGATTTACTTCGAGTCTGCATCGGATCCAAAAGATCTAGGTTGACGAGCTTACTTTTGATCATACAAGAATGAAATGATGTATTTCGTTTTTTCATGGATTTTCTCCATTTCGAATTTGATTCATTGACGATTTTAGTAAGATTTGTCAAAATCTCAACCAAACTTGAATATTGAATAATATTATGGATCCACCTAACAGCTTTTAATTTACAATTCTAGTTTTAAAATGAAGTCAGACCAGTGTACTTTCATTATTCGAGATTTGTGCAAAGTTATTGAAATTAATCAAATTTCACAGATTTCTAAGCTCTTCGAGTATTGTTTTTACTATACTCAAGATTCACGGCGAGAAATTTTCTAAATTCCAAATTTTTGGAAATTTTAGAGTTTTGGAAGAAAACAAAGTTTCTGAAGTTGTGCTCTTGAAATGGATGAAACTTTGAAAATTTTCGATTTTTGAAATCTCAACACTGCTGCATTATCTATGAAAATAAAATACAGTATGCTACAGTAAAATTTGTCTCCTTGTGAATCAGAATAGCTCAATAGTTAATTGCACATATAGCTTGCCTAAATACAGATATTGAGGATGTTAGATCTATGTAAATCTTAGATTAAACAACCATATTTTTGTGTGTGGTACTTTCAGGGCGACAAGGGATATTGTTATATTCCATATGAGTATATGACAGATTCAGATCTTTGCTTTGATGTATGGACTATTCGACAATTGGCTAACAGCAACTTTGGCGAAGAAAATTGGGATAGGAACGATACAGTGAACTATCAAAATATCCTTACGAACAGTAATAGTAAAGATGATGATGACAGTAATCTAGTGATCCAAGTTGTGAACGAAGACGACGGCAACACTACTACGAATGCATATGGTTCGAACTTCAATAATAGAAAATAAATAGAACTATGGCGGGTTTTTTCGTTGTAGGAAATAGCTATCCGATAAATGAAAATTATTATTCCGGCAATTTCCAACAGGAATGCGTTGAAGGAGGTTAGTTCCTCTTGAATATTTCAGAGTTCCGACAAATCCTCAAGAAAAAAATTATTTTGCTAAACTTACGATGTGTGAAAATCTGTTTTTTTTCTATTCAGCCTATCAGCCAAGTTTGGGTAATAATCAGAGCTATCAGCAAAATTGGAGTACCAATCAATTTGATCAACAAAATTGGAGTCCTAATCAGTTTAATCAGCCAAGTCAACAATCATGGGATAATAATCAGTTCTATCAACACAATGACGGAAATAATCAGTTAGGACAAGAGATTTGGAGTCAAAATCAGTTCGTTCAGCAGAATTGGAATAATAGCCAATTCAGCGGAGGAAATAGTCAATTCGATCAGCAAACTTGGACATATAATCAGTCTCAGCAGCAAGATTGGAGTACTAATCAATTAGATCCTCAGAGTCAACAACATTGGAATGGTAACCAGTTCTATCAGCCAAATGATGGAAACAATTCATTTGGACAGGGGATGTCGAGCAATAATCAATGGAATCAGCAAAATCAGCCTCAGTGGGGTAATAATCAATACGGCCCATCTTATGGAGGTAAATAAATGAATTTTAAAAATCGGAGAATTCTGTTTTCTAGATGGCAGTTTTCAAGGAGACACAGTTGGAAATCAATATCCAGGTAAATACCTTCACACGTATAAATAACAAGAACTAGTTAGACTGTTATGTTAGGTGGTTACGGAGGAGGCAACTCAACCTTTAGCGGCTTCACACATAATAATCCAACTTCGAGCGATCATGGGTTTGGTTAATCAAGTTTTATTACTTATGATGAACATTTCTTTCATAGTTGACATAAAAAGATATGAAATAAAGCAAGACAGAAGTATGAATTGCACAATCAAATTTGCTCGCATTGTTCATCGGTTTTTTTTATATGAACTATCTAACTGTTGATGAAGGAACGATGTTCATCTAATTTCTAAAGTCACAAACTAGGACATTTTTGACATAATATGTTTAGGTATATACACTTTCAGTTTACTGATAACTGCCGCCACTGAAGAACGGCACACTGAGCACTGGGTTACGCTGCAGTGATGTCACTGACACTGGTACTAAACCGACACCGAAGATCACTGGTGCACCGTCATTCACTACAGCACAGACAGCCCTGACCACAAAGAGCTCGGTGTTCAGTGGAGCACTGAGAGATACCGATATTGCTTTTTGATGACTTTTATCTTTATGTGTAATATTATTACATCTTCCGTCATGTAGAGATGAACTCACTAAAGTTTATTGGTTGAATAGCTACATATTTGCTTAATTACCTTTTCTTTTTCTTGTTCTATATCTGATTTAATTTAACGTTATATTCTGTTAACAAATGAAGGAATTATCCTTGAACCACTTTCCTTATATATAACCTTGTACTGTTTTAAACATCTATCTTTTCTTCAATTTGTATTCTTTTACATCCACTCTTCTAAACGTCATCTCATTCATTATTTAAATTCGATTTTAATAGACGCCAAGGAAGAATGAAATCAATAATCTTTAACACTATCTTCTCTATCTTTTTGTTCCATATTTCATATTATGTAGTGGTAAAAGAAAAAATATGTGAGTCAATTCCTTTTTTTCTTTCGTATTCGACCTTCTCGTCCGATACATCGTGTTACGCAGTTAGATAAAAGAAAAGAAAGGAAGCGGTTTCTTTTCGCTAGTGTTTCAATTTTCTCGTCCGATAATTATATGAAGCAGTTGGAAAAGACAGAAAGCAAAGCAGGGATGTGCCGATGTGGAGAGCGAGGGGAGGCAAGGAGGGTCCAGACCTCCTCACTTTTGAAGAGTAATGGATTGCTATAGTAAAACTGCACTAAAAGGTGTATTTTAAAATCTCAATGTAAGAAATTGGCCCCGAGGGGGAGTGCAGAAATCTATACCTAGGGCCGCCCACTTTTTCCGTTGAGCACATCCCTGAAACACAGTACATTATTCTTTTCCATCTTGCTTCGTCACATATAAATATTTCGCATTTTTAAATTACCAATTTTATCCCCTATAAATTTATGTATCGGTGTGCGTAGAGAAGAGCCTCGCATAATTTTTATAGTTCAATCGATGTATCTATACTGAATGGTAAAATGTATTTTAGAAAAAAACGAGAACTTTGAACAACATGTATGTTTATCTTAATAAAACATGCTAATCTACTGTTTATGAACACAATACTCTTAGAAAAGATTTAGTTGGAAAATGAATTCATTTTTTATTAGCAAAATATCTTTTCTATAGATATTGATTTCATTTTGCTGAGTAATATTTTCAAAATTCATCTATCTCGTTACTAGATCTAAATTATTCATACCTGAAACTACTATGAAAGAATCAGTGTGTCTCAGTGTTTCACTGAACACCGAGCTCGTTGTGTTCAGTAGTCAGTGCTGTTGGTAGTGCAGTGAACGACGGTGCGCCAGTATTAGTGACATCAATGCAGTGTAACCCAGTGCTCAGTGTACTGTTGTTCGATGTCGTCAATGTCGGTATTCATAGTTTTTGCATTGTGATTGCACATCCATAAATATGTTCAATAAATTAACTCCAGTACCGAATACATTTCAATATGAAATTTAGATTGATCTTCTTTCGTTACTAAATAGTACTGTAGATCAGTAAGAGGTCGAACACGTCTCGTATCGAATTCGAATTTACCAAAATAAACACTTCATTCAACATAGTTTGCTTTCCCCTTAGAAAATTCTCAGCTATAGCCTTCGACAGTTCGAAGTCCTTTACACCAATAAATATCTTTTCTTTCTGTCCACGTTTGACCATTCGAACATCTAATTTATTCAAGGGGGAAAAAGCGGATCCTGGATCCTCGGATCCTGGTGGATCCTGTGGATCCTGGTGGATCCTATTGGATCCTACTGGATCCTGGTGGATCCTGTGGATCCTGGTGGATCCTGATGGATCCTATTGGATCCTGATGGATCCTATTGGATCCTGGTGGATCCTGATGGATCATAGTGGATCCTAATGGATCATAGTGGAACCTGATGAATTGTAGAATAAATTATTTCAAGCGTACAGAAACGAGGATGGAAAAGTTGATCTTAATGGATATGAGAATTCTTTAAGGTCCAAATAAATTAAGTGAGAAAAGGGAATAGTGACTTCAGAATTTGTAACTAAGTAAAGAGAAAAAAAGATCCAGGATACCGAGATGATTATGTCTAAATTTTGGCATATCATCATGGATTCTGCGCATTTTTTTGATCCATCAAGATTTACGCTTCCTCGATCGGTTTGATATTATTGTAATACATGATGATTTCTATTGCATTCTAGTTATCTCTGATCAATTGTAATGGATTGTGTTGAATTATAGCCAATGGCGGTAATCTGTGACCGCTTTTGGCACACTTCTAGAAATATATTCTAAAATCTCTTAGGACTCTAGAATCCGCTTTTCTCCGTCAAACTAAGGATGTCAGAACTTAGAGCAGCCCTCTACTTTAATCTTAATCCTGATTTTCCTTGAGAAAGTGTGAAAGAACATTTTGGGCTCCTGAATCTGAAGATTCATGCCATATTTTATTCAGGATTCCGTTTCCAATTTTAATAATACTGGTTTGCAGGATATTTCATTGTGAAAAAAATATTCTTCTCAGGATCTTTTCAAGTTGCCACTCAGATTTCTTTATTATTTTAACATGATGGACCGTACTAGGATTCACCCTTGATCTTATTCAAAACCTTGATACGGATTACAGAAAGAATATCGCTTACATTCGATTATAGTTTTTGACAGAATTTGTTTGGGATCTCTGCGTCATGGTCCTCTCCTGGCTTACAGTTAAATAAGGCAAATATCCTACAAGGAATTTATAGAAGAGCAATGAAAATCCTCAGGTAGTGAATTCTGCTAAGATTCAATCACGATTCTATCTAATTTTCTTAAGCATTCTTCTTACGAATATCTTTTCTGAATATTTCCAGGGTTGTCTTAGGGTCTCTTCAAGGACAAGCATTTCGGATCCTTCCTAGAGAAGGTCAAGGATGGCCAGGATCTTTCTGAAAGCATATCAAGGTCAGACGAAGATCTTTACCATTTTCATTTAGAGTCTACTAAAGCTTGATCTTGAGGATTGTAACAAGATCTATGACTGATCTGGTTCAGGATTTTGAATAAAATTATGAAATGTTTCCATCAAAATCCTTAACAGTTCCTATTTAAGATTCTTCGAATATTTTTGAATCTTTGAATCTCAAAAACTTAAATTGTGCTTGTTAAATAAAATTTTAACAGTAACTATACTAAAATGACAATGAAGAATTTGCAATGTGTTTTGTTCCGGTTCTGACAGGAATGTAGAAGATCAAGAAGGTACCTGAATTTCATTCTAATATTCCTTTGTATCTATGTGTCAGTGAATGGAAGAAATCTGACAGAATTTTTGAAGATTTCTCGTCAAAGATTTTTAATATTTATCTTCAATACTGCATGACATTTACAGCATGGAACTCAGTTATTTCTTGAATTTTATTTTCATATAAAACTTGCAAACTCATTAAAATGGAGATTTTAATATCAGTTTAACTGTTGCACTAACTTTTTCTTAAAAAAGCTTTTAGTAAAGGACGAGTACTTCAATAAAACTTGTACTGGATTTTATTTATTCGTGCTAATCAGAAAAATATCTTTTTATTCAAATTGAAATCAACCAGTCATACTAGAGTTTTATGATAAGTAATCAATAGATTAAGTTTATATTGAATTTTTGTTCAAATAACTTATGTTTGCATAAAGTTCAAATACAAGTTAATAGTTCAGAAGGAATTCGAGATACAGAAGGTTTGAGTTAAATTAAATAGCATGGTACAGTCTACTGCGGTGAACTAATCAGTTTTTTAACTGAACATATAGAAATCAATAATGTGCGTTCATTTCTCTTTTCTGCTTAGAGAATCCTGGAAAAATTTTGACAATCCATCGGATATCATCCTTACAGAATCGAAGTGGAGTTCTGCGAGGTGCAATCAGAAAATATTTTCCAATTAGAAGCCATTGAAATTCTGAGAAGAGCTTGACATAAAGTCAATACAAAATGACTCAGAATTTCTCTAAGATTTTGTTCTAATCATAACAGAATCGTGTTTATTTCGTGTCTACACGTTTTTCTGAGGATTTGACCCTCTATTAACATATTTCTTGTTTTAATTGGATTGGTAAACTGCTCAGGATACTGATAGAATCCTGTTATGAACCTTGTCGAGGTCTTGAAATTCCGTGACTACACGGCTTTCTCAAGATTTAGCAGCTTCTTCGACGATATATGATTGGGAAATAGCAATAAACTGTTACGATCTTGATTGAATCTCAATTAAAATTCTGTCGGCATCTTAAAATTTTATGGGTACACACTTTTTTCCGTTTTTCGCATTTTCCCCGGAAAAAATGGTGAACCTGTGCAGCGCTGTTGCTGCTTATGTCAGAAATCTAGCTCAAAAAGACTTGAGCTTTTCTCTAGCAAAAATTCAACACTATCTAGTACAATCTTTTGAAATCCAGAAGAATACAGCAGAAATTAACAAGCATCATAATAATCTGAAACCAATCAGGAACACCTAAATCTTGATGGATCTTATTCTACCGTATAAACCGCAGAACTCATTCAGATACTCAAAAGTTCATCGGGGCCCACCAGGCTCCCAATCTCCGAGATTTCTTTTTTCTTTCTTTTCAAAAATTCTAGGGCCAATTCTTCGTCTGTTTACTTTGTTTCCATGTATTCTAATGGCTTCGGATGGAGTCCAATAGATTCTGGGATGTCTCAAGGTCTGTTTTTCCTTTGTAAAGTAGACTAGTCATAGTTGTATAAATAGCACATGGTGCTCCCATTGATTCATCCAGAACATATTTTGAGTTATGCATCCTTATTTTATGAATCTGGTTGATTTCCTTGCTTTTGTGGCTATTCAGAACATTAATCTATCTTCATAAATGATAATGAGTTCTAATGGATTCTAGTGGATCCTGATGGATCCTAATGGATCCTAGTGGATCCTGATGGATCCTGATGGATCCTAGTGGATCCTGGTGGATCCTAGTGGATCCTGGTGGATCCTAGTGGATCCTGGTGGATCCTGGTGGATCCTATGGATCCTGGCGGATCCTAATGGATCCTGATGGATCCCAGGATCCACCAGGATCCGCTTTTTCCCCCTTGAATTTATTCGTTTTTTCCTAGTTTTAATATGTCAGTAGATGGGTGTGAGTGATGCTGAAAAGAAGATCAAAACTACACATCCACATCTATCCATGATTCAAGTGTGTGTATTTAATCACCTTCATTGTAATAGTTACTGGATATGCTGCCATGAACATCTGTAATACGATGATCATCTGACTTCGGTTTTTGCAATTGAATATCAAGCACTTTTTGTTTCTAACTTGAGATTTTTATCGTAGTCTCCTTTGCTATCACCCACCTTACCAAGATTCCGTTGATGAGAATCAAGAGTGTCATGATAATAGAGCAATGCATCGAATGAACGACGGAAATAACGAGTGACCCATAATAAATGGCAGAACTTTGCATTTCATATTTTAATCTCTCAATACGTTCCATTAATAAAACGTATTAGATGATGAAAAAATAAAAATACAAGGTTCTGCCATTTAGTATGGGTCGTCCGTTATTTTTCAACTTCTTTCAATTTGCTTATGTTGGCTAGCGATACCATAGGCACCGACATTGGTCTTTGCTTCACTGAAGAATTCTTATTCGATCTGATTGAAGATAGGTTTAAAATTGTGATCATTATCGCTACTCAATCCTATGTGAATGATCTACATTTGATCTTTGTGATGAATGTTGAATAGTTGCAAGATAGAACTCAATATTATCAGCACTTCTTCCTCCACCGAGAATAGCAGTGAACTGACCAACGTGGGCAAAGGCTGTATCACTGTCCAATCGAAGATCAGTATAAATCTCGAACAAAATTTGTTGTATATCATCACTCAATGTACTAGAATCATCGAAGAAAATGGAGACAACTTTACGCTTGAGGCTTGTCAAAAAAGCACAAGAATTCATCAGAATGAGTCTTCCTACAATTCTTTTTCTAATAATTTAAGTTTTTCATTCGATATCTTCTGAGTTTGATAGCTATCAAATATCAATATCATTTCATGTTTTTCCAGTTATTTTCCAACATCAGGAATCAAGCATTGAAGAAGAAAGAACCAATCGACAATCTGATCCCAATGTGCTCTGCTCAAAAAATTAAAAAGAAAGCTAGGATGTGGCTGTGGATGTCGGTGTCGGTGTTCTCATCTCTTGCGCTCACATTCAGTGATCATGACTGCCGATTGGTCTGAAATGTTCTTCATTTTTGTTGATTGGACAAGAAGTAAAAAACGACCTTTGATTCATGTCGATTGAACGATCTGATAACAAGGATACATAGAATGAGAGAAACCACTTATGATGTGTATCATTGA
The DNA here is from genome assembly GCA_905250125.1 of Rotaria sordida. Lineage (NCBI taxonomy): Eukaryota > Metazoa > Rotifera > Eurotatoria > Philodinida > Philodinidae > Rotaria > Rotaria sordida. The sequence goes on from CAJNOL010005254.1 coordinate 9,999, forward strand.
ATCAATGAGATGTAGATCCACGTCACTGGAATAGTACTTTTCAAAACGTCTTCGTTTGCAATTATTGATACTTGAACTCGTTCGGCATTAATTCTGAGCGATGATAATAACAGTCAATCACAAGTGTTGATCACGTAATGTAGATTCGAATTGTTGAAATATATGCCGAACATGAAATCGACAAGTAAATTCGATTGATTCTCTCAATGAATCAATCATAGGTATGCGTGTAATTCTGATTCCTACTATGGATTCACCAACTATAAAGACATTCGCTGCACAAAAGCTAACGTGTGACAAATTCTTCGCATTTATTGGTACTGATAATTCGTCTCTCTATTCCAACACGATGAAAAAGAAGGGAGCAAATAGTCGTAAACTATCGTATCAGAATTGTAAAGAGTTATAAAAATGCCATATTATGTTTGCTTGTACTTTACTATTTTATCTGGCCTACTATTGCGATTGTGTCTCTGTGTCTGTATATTCTCAAAAATGAAATGAAAACAGAGGTGATGTATTCAGTGTATAAAGCAAGTATGCAATTATTAATATAATTATATATGCACGTATTTCTTCGTATTGTCTGTGCTGCAACCTAGTTCATAATGCCGCTTTTGTATCCTATATTATGTCGCAAACTACAAAGTGTATTTGATCACTCTCCCAACTCAAACAAAAATTCTGCAATATCCACAACCATTGAGATTTCATGCATTCGAAAGCTTCGTCGTATTGGCATATGAGCACTCATACTTGGTATTAAGGGATGGTTATATAGGCGACATGTGAATAAGAATGAGTTTTGAAATTTTTATTTATTAACAAAATCAAGGAGAGTGTATAGTCAGAAAAAAAGAGACCAGTGAGAAAAATGCGAGGTGAAGAATACGATATTACTTCACTTTAATCTTCTACTAGAAAAAGAAGTGTATATATACTATATTTGAAAGAGCGGCGGGTCACTAGATCACATGATATCAGAGAACATAAAAGAGAGGAGATATATCTAGTTATCACAATAACACATGTAATCGATGGTAATATGAAATCAGCTCAAATAACAATGAAGAGAAAGAACGAAAAGAGACACGAAAGAGATGAAAAGGAAAACGAAGAATATATGACTGCAAAGCCCACAACAGTCAACCCCCACTTTAAGAGACGTGTGTCCACACACGACTATATAATAATAATTCAAAAATATCTTCAACACATGAAAGGTGAAAGTAGGAATATAACAATAATTCAAAAATGCTATGAGTAACAAGAACAAAAAAGAGAAAGAAAGAGGCAAAAGACGAGCAAGGAGATAAAAAGAAAAAAGAAGAATATGTGAGAGTGGAGCCCATAAAACTTGGTTTTATGGCGTGTACGCTCACGTGCTTTCCAGTTAGCTACAAGAAAACTTTTCTAGATTTTACGACAAAATATTAACCATTCATCAATACAATGAACTTAACACAATTTGCCATCTCTTTCAACAAACAGTTTTCATTGAAGGCAAAGTATCATAAAATCAGTAGTACATAGGACAGTTCCAAAATACTGGAGCAATGGATGTGATCGTCGGCTGAATTGTTTTTTGATTGTATTCAGATTATTTCATGACCTTAGTTAGCTGCCATCTAAAGAACAGACAGCATGACAATATTGAAAGCATTAAGGTAATTTACACTTGTTTAAGCGACTGACTTACTGATAAGTTGAACATTCCCCTCTGAAAATTGTGTGCCAGATATTTTCGCTCGTTATCCTGATGATGCGAATGTACAGCTGCAACTTTGAAGGAATCTTGAAAGAAAGGAGTTGTTTAACGATGAAACCGACAACCTCTCGGAATTGGGCTTCTTATTTTTGCAATTATCTATTTGGATGTCAGTAGTCAATCACCGTTCGAATCAGATAGTAAGATCTCACTCTGACTGCGGGCGATTGACCTAAAAATCGATATTATCTACCCTTTATCAGTTCATGCTGTGCAATGTTTCTATGGACAATTTTCTTCGTGTCTTGAATTCTTAAAATTTGACTGATATATCAAATAAAATCTTTTTCTTGGTTCTATCGAATAGTACATAGGGATGATATGACAAAATCTGTTATTTTCCTTTTTCTTTTAGATAACATTTTTCGCCTGTATGTAGAATAGGAGGGCATCCATAACAAAATTCCTTCCCTATTATGCTTGCAAAGCAGTGATA